>JAWPHD010010160.1:0-96513 GCA_037043455.1 Cyrtodaria siliqua | reverse complement strand
AACCATTTATCTAGATAGGTGTCCTGGTCATATAAAAATGTTATGTGCCGATTGAAAACAAGCTTTCATTCACGGGTTCTTACAATACTAGTGACTGGATATGCGTAAAATGAATTATGAGCTGGTAACTCTTAACTCTTAATTCGGCGCTCCAGTTTATATTGTCTAGAGAGATTGGATTTTAAAAGAAGGTACATTATATTATATACCTTGTCGTCAGTAGGTTTAGCCACGGTGTACATATGTTGTAAAATGTGGCTGTTGTTCACGGGATAGCTACTTTGACACTTGATAACAACTTCAAGGTTACCGGTTGTCAAGGTTACCGGTTGTCAAGGTTACCGGTTGTCCATTTAAATATATTTTATTGCCAATATATAATCGCAAAAGGGTTGGGCTACACGTTCTAACAACAATAGTTAATGCCCTTCTCGACAAAATAACATACACATAAAGACAATCATATAGATACATTTACATAACGTAGGTGGTCTTAAACTATATTACCTCTCATAAACAGACACAATAAATCCGAGTTTCTACTCTTTTTTCTCTAGTTTGGTGTAGTAGCTTCCGGGGGATCCCCTTTTCAGTATTTCGATGGTCGATTGTTTGTGTCTTTTCCTGCGTAGAACCAATACTGTACTCCCGCCATCCGTAAGAATCGACACGTCCTCACTTACAAATAGAGCTCCCATTGGGATTCGAACTCGTAGCGGTAAGAGGCCAGACGTTTTACAACGCAACGTGTGGCGGCAGTAAAAATTCGCCCCGACTACAAATCAGTAGTGTTATTACTTGCTGATCCTTTGGGATCATCAAGCCCAATATTGTGTAAAAAAACTAACCCTCCAAAGAAAGGCAAAATTACACTACACAACCGTTTATCAAAACTTTAGCTAGGTGCTCTGGTCACATAAAAACGTATATGTGCCGATTAAAAGCAAGGTTTCATTCACGATTCTTAAAATACTCGTGACTGGATATGCGTAAAATTAATTATGGGGTAGAATGCCGTTTAAGCCGGTGCTAGGGGGCGTGAGAGGTGTTGAAAACTGTATTACCTCGCATGAACAGATGAGTCTGCTATTTTTTTCTTGTTTGTGTTTGTTGCTTTCAGGGGATCCGCTCTTCAGTATTTACACATACAAATGAATTGGTGAAAGAGACGTTGATCTCATTTATGTGCGTGAATTTATGCTGAAAGAAACAGTGATGTCATTTATATACGTCGTCTTACGCAGAAAGAGACTGTGGTGTCATTTATATATGTAGATTTATGATAGCGACTTCATTTATATATTTATGTGGATTTACACTAAAGAGTAGAAGGTTCCAAGCCCTTGTTAACGCAGAGGCAATTTATTTAGTATTAATTTGTAGTAAAAAGTTACAAGGGGAGCATTGCCCTAATGTTTAATGTGCTGAGAGGGTTGATTACGATTTACTGCGTCTGTGGCTGGGATGGTTTGAAACCTGGCCTCTCTCACTGCGGGTTGGAATAACTCTTGGAGCTTGACTAAATACGAAAATGTCAGTTCTTTCAGAATGCAGAAGGTATACACTACTAGTTCTACCCAGTAAAATTGGCTGTTCTGCCCCCACCATGGATGATATCGATGATCATCATATATGGCCTAACATGTGCTAAAAATAATGTAAATCATTCAAACCACCAGCCAACAGGTTTACTGAACCACCAGGTTCATGCTGATTACGTTTATGATCCTCATCTGACGGATGTTAATGCCACCTATAAAAACAGCCAACTCCCATCTAAATCATTTCATGCTTAAACTACTGTTTTATTAATTGCGTATATAAATGTATGTATTTATTAGGCACATGTTTATATTTGCATTATATTATAGGCACAACAAATGGGCTAAATCTGGGTTAACTATACTAAACCAAACAGCTAACGCACCAGTAGACAATACCTTTAATATCTCAAAAATAACAATGAATAAATCAAAACAAATTTCATTCTGAACAAGACAAATATCTTGTCAATAACGACTGTAAATTACAGTATACTGGGATACTTGGAAATGTATGGAAAAGAAACAAAAACTAAACGAAATAAAATAAATATTCCAAAAAAAAGGTGGCGCGTTAGAACTTTGGTTCGGTATACTTTGCTGTGAAATTAGGAACTTCAGTTTAATTTGTTAGTTCATTTGCTCTTAGTACAAACATGTACCACTTCTATGGTGTAATCGGTAAACACGTCTACCCTTTGAGGGTAGAAGACCCAGGTTCAATTTCTGGTGGGAGTAAAACATTGTTTGGAAAAAGAGCTGGATTAAGCATTTCTTTAAGTATTTAAATTTTGAATGTAATTCAAATTCAATTTAAACACTCAAATATCATAAGTTACAGTATGTCAGGAAACGACCACGAGGGCAATGTAATGGATGAAAAATAATAATTATATTACAATTGATGCTTCTTAAGCTTTTGAAATTATGAAATAAAATGAAAAACAAGGTTGTTTTGCAACAAAAATGGATCATTTGAATATATTTTTATCATATATTAAATTGCATATAAAGCTATTATAAGACAATGGCCCATTTAGCAGTAAAATGTTTCCTGAGGCCCTCTTCTTCTTTAAGGCCGTTTCCCTCTTTTGGTCTTGCTACAATAATGAGACTCTTATAAAATATTTTAACATATATTGTAAGGCACTGGCCCAGTTAGTAAAATTATCTTCCCTGAGGCCCTCTTTTCATCTTTAAGGCCCTCTTATATTACCCTCTTTTGGTCTTAAAATAAAAAACAATGTTATTTTGCTACAATATTAAATAAATAGGTCTTTTTTAAATATATTTTAAGCTGTTATAAGACAGTGGCCCAGTTAGGTGGTTTGTTAATAACAAAAATCTTCCATAAGGCCCTCTTTTCTATTTTAAGGCCCCCTTTTGTCCATATTCTTCTCTTTTTTCCTATGAACTTTGCCATTTAAATCTTGGTAGCCAAACAGAGACTCACGAGTGGTGGTTTTAGCGCAGGTAGAAGCGACATCGTCTATTACGCGCACAGTCTTGTTACCCGTGAGCGTAATTTTAGTTTGGGCTGCTGGTTCAAACTCGCAAAGCGGTAGTTCTTTTTTTTTGTACCGCGATTGAATTCCGTCAAACAGTCTTGCTTTTAATTAGTAAATATTCAATACTGTTAGTGTGTAATGTTAATGAACGTAATTAGTGTGTGTTTTATAAGCTAAATGTTACGGATTTTGTCCCTTTAATACAGTACTGAAAAGGCTCATATTTGCAAAGCGGAACATTTTTGCATGTCATGTTACAAAGTGTATTGTGATTAAAAACTCTGTACAACAGCACAGTTGTGTCCTTCCTTAACTAGCTGCAACCTTCTTTTTTTTTACAAACAATATTTGGATCACGTGGAATTAAGTGTGCAGTACATACATTATATTGCGGAAATTCCCAAGTTGCGCTTCTTTTTTCCTTTAGTATATACTGGCCAAGTACAACTATATTGATATGCCTTACCACGATACATTTCGCATTACGAGGTCCGAGTATTAACTTTCATACCTGATCTAACCCCTTCTCCAAGAAGTGAAAACGGGGTTGGCTGGGGTATGAAATAAAAACTTAATTTCGGCTTAAAAAGTTTGCATATATTGCAAAATTAAAATATTTAATAAATAATTTTAAACAGGTTATCGCATTTTGTCAGTAAAAAATGTTTTTAAACGTGTTTAATTGTCGAAATATCCGTTATAAAATCCTGCTAATATAGCTTTCCTATCGCTTAATGGAATTAGGGTGGGACCACGTAATGGACATACTGAGTCCAGATCAATTCAGCCGGGCAAGTATAAAGGAGCTTGACTCCAGACTTAAAACAAAAACTCAATAAAATCGGAATAAAAAAACCTTTGAAAATAAGGGAAAATAAATCGTTATCCCCCATAAACGACACTAACGTGAGTTTTCATTATGGTATATAAAGAACCTTCAACGAGTTCTCATTCCAAATAAGATTTACGAAAAGAAAATCATTTTAATTTTTAACGAGTCTAATTTCAACGAGTCGTTTGACGAGTTCAGTTTAAAAATAAATCATACATCTAGCATGTAATGGTGATGGGTTAAAGGTCCCGTTAATCACATGATATCACTAGCGTAGCTACCTATTAGGCCAAAAGGCCCGGGCCTGCACATACTTTTCACATGCATGGTTGAAAAATATAACAATGAAATAATAGTGTATGAATTTGTTGAATTTTGAAGTGTGATTTTGCTTAAATTTATATCTAAATATACGCAAAAACGCACCTACGTTTTCAAAATGTTCCATGGACATGCCCGGACTCCACTCGAAATAGTCGGGCATGAACATCAAAAAAAGCCTAGCTACGCCCTTGGATATTATAGTCAAATGTGTCAACACTAATAAATGTACAGAAAACCGCTACGACGCCAGACGAATTTTGGCGCCAAAAAGTATCGTTTGCCGTCATGTCATAAACAACGATGGATAACATATCTATTTTAAAATATGACGTTTTCCGCCGATTTTTCAAACCATTTAAACTGATCTGTGTAGTGTTAATTATTTATTATTAGTTGTTCGTAAAGAATAAGTATATGACTTAGATCTGGACGATTTTTTAATAACTAAAACAGATTCAGTTAACAAAAAATTGCGAAATAGTGATGCAGATTTAATGCATTTGATATCAAACCAATCAAAAACGGTCCATGTTGTATTAAACATATGCACATACAACTGAATATGAATGGATGTAAGACACACTAAGAAGACACGTTTTGTGATAAACAGGAGTTTGAAAGTTTTATCGGTAGACGCTTGCTTTTTGTCAACTTCGTTAGGTATGCAAACAAACAGTGTTAAAAAAGGTGAACATAGCTTAAACTATTTAGCAAAGTTTCAAATAAATTTGGCGCACATGAATAATTATGGGAACCAATCAGATTGCAGATCGTAACATCTGTTTTATACTATTTATTACTAATCTGTGGTGCAACTTACCAATTGAGCAACTATGTATCTACTGACCTGAAGATTCAGGGTTCATGTCAACAATTAAAACACATTATGTTGAAATATTTTCAAAAATATTATCGGCTACGAAACTACTACGGAATAAATCTGATTGGTTCCCGTCATCCTGCGTGTCACTTCTGTGAACATGTTAATTTAAATACACAAACAAAATAATAATTATTTAAGATTACAAATGTCATTAACATCTCCCTCGGTCCACATAATGACTAATTAATGGCATTCGCGTATACGCTTTGCGCTTGAGTTTATTTGATCTGTAGTTTATGAGAGCCACATCAATGTGTTTATTTCCATACAAGTGCAATGCATGCTCGTTTAAACTTTGGATTGAGGGCGGCATATATTAACGGATTCAGGGCACTATTTAGAAAATACGACTTGTTAGCAACTTCCCATATCTGTCTATATGTCAATGTGAGACTGTCCGGATCAACAATGTTAGTACTGTTCAATACTTCGATCATGAGGCATGGAATAAGACTCACCGTAAATACAAACGACACGATACTCAGTATTAACGCCGCTTTAATTGTACTTGCCCTGGCTTTGGCCGACTGCTGCTGTGGTTGATCTTGCAGCTTTTCTGTGGTTATGACCGACTGCTGCTGTGGTTGATCTTGCAGCTTTTTTGTGGTTGTGGCCGACTGCTGCTGTGGTTGATCTTGCAGCTTCTCTGTGATTGTGGCCGACTGCTGCTGCTGTAGTTGATCTTGCAGCTTTTCTGTGGTTATGGCCGACTGCTGCTGTGGTTGATCTTGCAGCTTTTCTGTGGTTGTGGCCGACTGCTGCTGTGGTTGATCTTGCAGCTTCTCTGTGATTGTGGCCGACTGCTGCTGCTGTGGTTGATCTTGCAGCTTTTCTGTGGTTATGGCCGACTGCTGCTGTGGTTGATCTTGCAGCTTTTCTGTGGTTGTGGCCGACTGCTGCTGTGGTTGATCTTGCAGCTTCTCTGTGATTGTGGCCGACTGCTGCTGCTGTGGTTGATCTTGCAGCTTCTCTGTGATTGATTGTGGGACGTTTATAGTTTGTACAGAATGCCCTTTCGCGGTTTCTACTTCTTTAAAATTCCTATTGGTTCCATTAAGTCGTATACCAGTCTTTGAACCGGTTAGATGTTTAACATTGCATTTAGATCTCTCGCCAATGCGTGTATTCTTCCATTTATATATTGCGACAACTATAACAGTATTGCATGAAACAGTTATTACATACATCGGTATTAAAATAACTCCCAGCGTCATGTAAAACGCAAATATGAATTGCGTTCCTTTGAGGGAACCAGCAAACGAACAACCTACAACTGTTATTCCATTCATATTTACTTCTGAAGGGCCATATGCAACAAGGGAAGGCGAACATAACAGTGCACCAAAAGCAATTCCGATAAAAGCTTTTTTCTTTGCAGAGGCTAACGAAACTACTTTCATCGGCTTGCATACATGAATGTATCTGTCATAGGCAATGCACAGAAGTACGAGAAGAGAAGCAATAGATGTAAATTGCTCAATTGTCCGGAATATTTTACAAGAGAACGGTTCACCATTCAGAAGCGGAAAACACAGATCGCTAATTTCATATGTCATACCAAATAAACAATTGACAAGGTCAATAATGGCGAGAGTCTTTATAAAAAAGTTTGCGTTTGATGGCTTAAAAGTAACACTATACACGTAAATGACAACGCTGTTTCCAGTCAGCCCAATAACAAAAAGTATTCCTATGAAAATAACGGCAGGGTAGAACAACAGCCGTTCCTTTTCATTCAACATCCACGCTATAATGTCCTCGTTGAAACAAATCTTGCCATCACTTGTTAGATTCAATTCATATCCATTTGCACGAGTTACATTGTTATCTTCACTAAACTCAGTTATATTTGATGTACCCATATTCGAAGTACATGAGAAACCAATATAAAAAAAACATAAAAAAAAAAAAAAAAAGCATGCATCTAATATTAACAGTTTTGTCTAAATCTTATATGCTTTAAAAAGTAGTATTTAAACCTTTCCGAAATTAATTTAAATTAGCCTAATAACACAGTGAGGTTTAATTGCATGTTTGAATATCGAAACGTTGGTTTTAAAACGTATAACAATCATTTTAACACCACATGTTATGGAACACCGATTTCAAATAAGTTGTTCACAAATGCGGGATTATGATAACAGCATCGTAAGCTTCTCTTTGCACTGATTCCGTTTTCCAATAAATTGTAGTTAATGTTCAGTGTAACACGCAGCACCAGATATATTCACTTGTTTTACAAGGGCGGATCCAAGAGTGGGTGTTGGATGGGGTGGAGAGGGGGTGGACCCAGCGGTTTACCTGCGAAAGTTACTTTGCTAAACTTGGTAACATAACATTTCTCGGGTAGCTAGATTCTAATATTCCTAAAGTTGTGCAAATTTCGCGACTTTGGAGGAGGAAGATGATAGGTATTCATTATTATTCCGTTTAGTATCCATCATTATTATTCCGTTTTGTATCCATCATTATTATTTCGTTTTAGTATCCATCATTATTATTCCGATTAGTATCCATCATTATTATTCCGTTTAGTATCCATCATTATTATTCCGTTTAGTATCCATCATTATTACTCCGTTTAGTATCCATCTATTTATATGAACATATTCTGCTTTGTATGCTTGGAATTTGTATTACGGTATACTGGTATCAAGTCCTTAACGCTGATATGCCCTCAGTTATGTACAGTAACTGTATACTATTTATTACATTTCTATCAGTGAAAGAATATTCATAATTCCTAAACTACGAACACAAAATAACTAACTGTGACGTTGAGTCATGAGTCGACGTGATAAAGGGTTGCTGACGTCGACGTCATCCGCCGATAACGTTCAATAAAGTGAATGTTTCTGTTGCAATCCCTGTTTCTGTTAAAATCTTTTATCATGCAACTAATGTTTCTACTATACAAATACAGCTTCTGTCTACTAACCTAATATTTTTCGCCCAAATACTGTGTTATGCTAGTGGCTACACGCGCTATTATTCGATGACTTAAAAAGTCAGGAATCAGCCTTTTAAACTACAAATATACACAATATGTTTTATGCTTATCAATTTAGAAATAAAGAGATTATCAAAAGAAAGTATTTTGCATTTATTAGCGATATAAATATACTTAAAGGCCGAAAAAGTTTTTTTTGCCAAATTTACTTCCCCTGACAAACTATCATCCATTTGTATTTTGACGGCCGCAGACGTAAACTGTACACTTCCATTGCTTTTTCAGGTAAATTACGTACTAAAAACAATTGCATGATGAAAAATAATTACATGGTTAGTAACTTAGAATTTCAGTTGTATTTTGGCTCGTGTCGAAAAGGGATAAATATTCACCAGAGGCTCGCATTCAGCACTTGTCTTTCACTCGCCAAAATACAGCTGAAAACCTTGTAATTCTTATATATCAATTGATTTAGAATGAAACAAGCAAGGTTTTACGCAAGCGTAAAAAAGCTGCCGATAAGTAAATAAACATGACTGTTGGCCTGTGAACTGATAGGAATGTGAACCATTGTTTTTGTTGTATTTTGAAATAATTATTGAAATTATGAAAGTTACGAAGCTGAAATATGTGTTGTTATTTCAAATTATCAAAAGGAATAACTACACATTTGAATGCGTCAATATTGTTTATTTTGAAACCTGGCCAAGTGGTTTTATTGATATAATCCTTCAAATGAAAATGGATACAAATTATATATCATTTTTTAAAAGCAAAGATTTATATAACGTGGCCTTTGTTGTTGTCTTATAATGAATAGTGCATGCGTGATGTTTCAATCCATTATTTAGATTGCGACTTCGAAGCTTATATACAAGCTTTAACCAAGGTTAAAAACGTTAACCAAGTTTTTATAAGTATTAAAGGGGCCATCATTTTATTAAAATAAAAACAAAAGTTCTAGAACCTGATCTGTGGTGTTGTCTTGTGATACAGAATGCATGTGTGAAGTTTCAATCCATGACCTAAAGTAGTTTGTGAGATGCAAGTTTACATAATAACTTTAACCAAGCTTAGATGTATAACAAATTAAACCAAGCTTACATACAATGTACAAACTTTAACCATGTTTCCAAAGTCTAAAAGGAGCCCACAGACATATGTGAGGGGCCATACTTCTGTTTAAATAAAAGCAAGAGTTACAGAACCTGGCTCTGTGGTGTAGTCTTATGATGCAGATTTCATGCATATGTGAAGTTTCAATCCATTATGTAAATTAGTGTGTGAGATGCAAGCTTACTTGCAAAATGTAACCAAGATTACAAACTTAAACCAAGCTTACATACAATGTACAAACTTTAACCAAGTTTTCGAGGTATAAAAGGGGTCATACCTTTGTAAAATAAAATCAAAAGTTATAGAAACTGATTTTGAGGTGTTTTCTAACGATGCCAAATGCATGTGTGAAGTTTCAATTCATTATGTAAGTAATTTGCGAGTTTCAAGGCTTCATACAAACTTTAACTCGGATGCAGACAACATTGACAACTATCAGGAATACGGGAATACCGCATTATGAATAAAACCGATTCAACACTAAACTTTCTCGTTATATATTCGTGGATTTATGGGTATTATTCCATGAAAATACAGATTTTCACTTATTCCATTCCAATACTTGCGGTTTCATTCAGTTTCATTTACACTTTCATTATGCTCCGTAAAAATGCTCGGACGTTAAAATTCCGGAAATATAACCGAATGCTACACTTCAGAAGACTGATCTAGGAAAACGTCATTTCAGCAAGGAAAACGGTAACCTTTTAACGTTGTAAAATATGTGTTTATACCAGTCAAGTTCTTTAGAGGAGTTCACTAGGAATTGAAGTTGTAATGCATGCTTATCGTCAGCTACATGATTCACAGTCTGTTATTCATAGACAAATACAAAACCCATATAAGGGTCAGCTGCCTTCGGCAGCGGAAATAAATATATTATTTAACTGCTAGGTTCGATTATAAGGAAGTCATTCACTCGATGGTAGGCATGTTTTTTTTCACTCACTCTGATTCGCTCGTTCGTGAAAAGAAACTACACGCCTACTATCTCGCGAAGGATTTCCCTATAATCGAGTTCAGCATTTAAATAATCTCTGTATCGTTTGCTATCAGTTAATTAAGCGTCTGCCCATTGTGTACTGGTGAATCAACGTGGATTGGGTTTCTAGGAGATAGTTTATGAGTAGCAACTAGACCCCAGGACAGCATGCTCCCACGTGCAAACATTCGTGACAATATATTTAAGTGCTTTCCGAAATTGAATGGCGGCCGCACCAACAGTGTTTGTTTAGCTAAGTGTTGTTTTAACATTATTGATATTGCCACACAATTAATCGACAGATCCTGGTTGATTTATATAGCTCGTTGCTGGAACTTCGAGGTTGCTACATATGAAGAAAAAAAATGAATCGATTTTCAAAAATCTAAAAAAACGCTTAAATATACACATATTGTGTATTTGCAGGAAAAACGTCTCAAAATGCAGAACCTTTTAAGACGCTGCATCTAGTGTGACATCGGTAAGCATTACCGGGGCAACATCTTTACGCAAGGTCACGTTGAGTGCGCAGACATGTTGTTGCATTGCTTCAAATTGCCCTCTGTTTTTGTAAAAAAAAAAAGGAAAAAATAAATAAAATGGCTTCCAGATTCGTTTGACTTACAGCTAATCTGAAATGAGAATTGTATTACAGATCGTACAGGTACCGATGGACATATAGGTGAAGTTGGCTGGTAGTTGTACATTGGACGTTGCACATTCAGACACAGTTAGACTGTGGACCTTTAGACATAGACGTTGGACAATCACAACCATTTCGAGGTTGTACATTCAAACCCAGTTAGACGTTAAACATGCAAACACATTTGAACGTTGGACATTCGAAGTTCGGGTTGACGTTTGCCATTCAAACCCAGTTGGACGTTTGACATTCAAAGTGCTGGTCTCACACCTCAATTAATTTTCCCATAGGGTTACTGTACAGCCTTTTCCAACATATGAGCTTCAAAGCTGGGCAACATACATATGTTGTTGGTTTAATATCTTCAGTATAGCCAAGACCAATAATTTAAAACAATAAAATACACAAGTTAGCCAGGTTTTGTTTTTCTCGCTCATGTTTATGTGACCCCTATGGAAAATACAAAATTCATAGACTATCTAGCTGAATATGTGGTGCTTAGGTCAAACACTTTTGAAATTAAAATAAAACCTCATTTTCTTATCATCTGTCTTTTAGACTTCAGATGTATGCTAAAGCAAAGAAAATACTATTTTTCAAATTAAAAATTGCCTAAAATTGAGAGAAAAATAGAATTATTTTCTGTTTTCCTTTTGTCTCTAGGTCCATTAGCTTTCATGGAAGATAACAGAGGTGTGAGACCTTCAGTGTTCCTTCAGTTGGATGTTGGATATTCCAACTCAGTTGGACGTTGGACATAGAACGTTGGACATAAAAAATTCAGTTGGACATTCAAACTCAGTTTAGACGAACAGCAAAGCTCGGCTATTGTACTGCTGCCCTTATGGGTTGTACTGTTTAAAAAACACACGACAATCTTGATTATGACAACAGACTGCGGCCCATGCTAGTTTCCCTACGCAATTAATTATTTACAAATAATATTAAATAAAAACAAGAAATGTCACTGTAAGTAACAAATGTGTTTTTCAAAAACCCGAAGTGGTTTTGACCTTTTACCTCTAAGTCCCACGCTAGTTTCCCTACGCAATTAAATATTTACAAATACTATTAATTCAAAACCAAGAAATGTTACTGTAAGTGACAAATGTGGCTTTCAAAACCCCGAAGTGTTTTGACCTTTGACCTCTAAGTGTGACCTTGACCTTAGAGCCACGGACTTGGATTTTGCGCGCGACACGTCGTCTAGTTGTGGTGAGCACTTGTGCCAAGTTATATGAACATCCGTCTAGGAATACCAGAGTTATTGACCGGACACGATTGTACGGACTGACTGACGGACGGACGGACGGTGCGACTGCTATATGCCGCCCTTCGGGGCCATACAAATTAAATGGCTGAAAACGAAATCATGCTTCTATCATACCTCGTATATATGTGTGTGTAACAATGCATTCATATTTTTAAATTATTAATTGATATTTATCGGCTCTTTGGTTATACTAAGGAGTTTTTGAGGAGCAGTTGAAGAAAACATCGGAATATGTTCTCGGATATTCGAGCAACAGAATTTAAGTTTCACAAAACAATTATTTTTAGGAAAATTCCGACAGCTATGCAGTAGTCCAGAGGCGTTCTACTTTATATGCAGCACAGTGTGAAAACAACTTATAGGTGCTCGGGGGATAGTTTTGTTTGTATGGTGTTGTAAGTCATTTTCAACACATGTAATGTTATATATGACGGTCGATTTTTTGTGCTTGAGGCAGACCACCACCCATTTTTCCTGGGTAGAACCAGTACTGTACACCTCCCGCCATCCGTAAGAACACTTCCTCACTTACAAGTCGAGCTCCCAGTGGGATTCGAACCCGCAGCGGTGAGAGGCGAAGGTTTCCAACGCAACGTCGTTAACCATTCAGCCACAGAGACGCTGCTCGGGGGATAGACTCGTATACCGGGGACCGCCCGGTGTCTGCCCATGAACTAGAAACCGTAGATGATACAGAAAATCCCTGGACAGGGACGAGTGTTTGGTGGGTCTGTCCATGTTAAGGGTGGACGGCCTGCGGCTGTGCGCCCCACCCCCTCCACTCACACACACACACACACTCCTCTTATTATTTATGGCTGCGTAGTTTATGTGCTTAGAAAGAGGCACAAAAGTACATTTGGCATACATGGTGGGCAGAGGTAAATCATTTTGAAGATTTTGATTACATTATGAGGATCGGAGTGTTTAATTATGTACAAATGCGGATGTCTTGCCAGGGAGGGCGCGTCCATAGTGTCAAAATGCGGGGTGAAGAAGAATCCGTCTGCTTGGGTGGGCTGCACGGTAATGGGAATCGGATTGTATGCTTAATTTGATAGTGATGTAACTATACTCAACAAAAAAAGAAACTTTCGCAACTTTACCCATACATGTAGACACAATGAAAATATATTTTGTTTGGTCTTATATGTTAATACCTTTGTTAAAAGGCCAGCAATGTCATGAAAACAGTTTTCTTTGAATCAATCTTGTACGCAAAGTTATTCCCCTTGTTATGGTTTAAACAGCGTTTCCGGGTCTTGTGGTTTAAACTTTGGTTTAACTTAGTTTTGTTCTATTCAAATAAACAGAAGATAACCCCAGCACCAAAAAGACAGAGAAAGTACGCTGACCTGTTCACTCACTTTTGCGTCATACAGCTTTCAAGAATGAATATTTTCAGATTACCTCCCTTTATAATACAAATATAGTGATTTCGCAATTTAAATAAAACACGTTTTAGCAGCAACACACTAACTCTGGTTTTTGATGTTTATTAATATTGATCAGAATGACTGAGTGATAAGTATATAATGATGAAATTATATCTAGATTGGTGTACAAAGTATAACAAAGTCAACCCTATGCAAATCACAGCTTAAAATGCGGAAGTTTCTGTTTTTTGTTCAGTATATAATAATAATAATACTATTACTAATAATAATGGTTGTCACATCTTGGCGGTTTTGTGTGCAAAAACAAAATCGAGCTTTGTACTTTCATGACTTTGTAAGATAGTCAGAACAAAATAAATGTCAGGCCGATGTCGATGGTCTCGTGCGCCGTAAGGCACGTTAATTAGCGATTAGTGGGTATCGTGTCCCGGAAAGCATGGCATTTCGAACCGGGCTCTCACATGTATGAAGTATGCCCGAAATAATAACATTATTTTGCCAGTCTGGCGGGGTTTGTGCGCCGGAATGCACGATACATAGAGGTGGTGTGCTTTGGAAAACTGGCAATAATTAGAAGGCATGCCATTTAGTAATTAGTGGGTTAGTGGGTAATAATTAGTGGGTCTCGTGCCCCGGAAAGCACAGCATTTCGAATCTGGCTCTCACATGTATGGCGTATGCCCAAATTAGTAACGTTATTTTGCTAGTCTGGCGGGGTTTGTGCGCCGGAATGCACGATAAGTAAATAAAAAAATTGCATGTTGATGAATCCATATAATGTTTCATGTGCGTCATGTGTGGGCGTTTCGGTTGGGATGCATTTGGTAACATGCTATCTTGTGAATATGGCCAGAAACAATAACTGGGCGTTGCTGTTTTGGCTGGCTGGCTCGTGACTCGTGAGCAGGAGGGTAAGGCAGAACACGTGGATATAAACATGAAATTCAAGATTTATAGTCACAGCATGGGCGGATCGCGGGCGCCAGAATGAAGGCACGACGCTTCCTATCGTGGGAATGAGGGGTTCGTGTAAGGAAAGTGACGGTGGTTCCTACCGTGGGAATGGCGATTTCGTGCACCGACAGGTGCGACGGTTCTTATCGCGGGGACTTTCTTAGACGGGGTATGATTGTTTACCGGAAGTCGCGGTAGTGTTACTTAGAATATGGTACATGCTAATTGCAATAAAGGATATAGGGTACATGAATTACGGTGCAGCATTACTTGTGTTCTCGCAAATGCAAATGGGAAATAATATTGTGTTCTTGATTGCGTATAGGTGCATTTTAATAATCCATCCGAATTTGTAAGATTGAAAGAAGAAATATGATATAGGACGGCATGTTTAAAATATATTAACACTTTTAGTTGTTTTGCAAAGGAGAATTAAAATCGCTTTTGTTGTACCTTGGGGTTTGTGTGTGTGTGTGTGTGTGTGTGTGTGTGTGTGTGTGTGTGTGTGTGTGTGTAAGGGAGGGGCGGGTACCTTGGGGTTTGTGTGTGTGGGTGGGTGGGGGGAGGGGGGATGGCATGTTTAAAATATATTAACACTTTTAATTGTTTTGCAAAGGAGAATTAAAACGCTTTTGTTGTACGTTGGGGTTTGTGTGTGTGTGGGGGGGGGGGGGCGGTTGGGGGAGGGGGGGGAATTAAAACGCTTTTGTTGCACCTTGGGGTTGGTGGGGTGGGGGGGGGGCGCATGTTTAAATTATGAATATGATTTTCTAAATTACAAACCTGTGTGTGGTAGCTGTGTGTGGCAGTGTTATACTGGTGTGAGGTAGCTGTGTGTGGCAGTGTTATACTGGTGTGAGGTAGCTGTGTGTGGCAGTGTTATACTGGTGTGAGGTAGCTGTGTGTGGCAGTGTTATACTGGTGTGAGGTAGCTGTGTGTGGCAGTAAGTACTAGTATAATGACGATGAGGACACTGAAGTATTCCTCAGTGTGTGGTAGCTGTGTGTGGCAGAAAGTACTAGTAAAGTGACGATGAGGGAACTGAGGTATTCCTCAGTGTGTGGTAGCTGTTTGTGGCAGTAAGTACTAGTATAGTGACGATGAGGGCACTGAGGTATTCCTCAGTGTGTGACTGAGGTAATCCTCAGTGTGTGGTAGCTGTGTGTGGCAGCGTGTACTGGTATAGTGACGATGAGGGCACTGAGGTATTACTCAGTGTGTGGTAGCTGTGTGTGGCAGTAAGTACTAGTATAGTGACGATGAGGGCACTGAGGTATTCCTCATTAAGGAAGGTGTCTCTGTTAGTATATATATATGGTTATGCTGACACGGCAGTCTACCAGTACGTTTATGACTAATAACTACTATTTACAGACCGCTTTGAAGTAAAATTAATATTGCAAAAATTATTCAAAACTGGCGTGTTTCCCTTAAATTTAAAAGTCAGTAGTTACACCACTGTCATATGAAATTACGTTTATTTTGATGTTGTTATTTTTTCTGATTTTTAAAGGTCATCAGGAATAAAAGAACTGCATTATATTTATCTATAATTGTGTTTTTTAAAACTGAAGGTTTTCTATGTTGCGAATCCGCTTTGATTGTCTCCGGAGATATGACACAAAACATAGTTGTTTGTTTTTACTTTGAGAAAACATTTCCTGAATTATATAATGGGAAAATCGAGCTTCTAAACATGTACAGTCAAAGATCACTTGAGGAAAACATGCACGCTCTACTAAACTAATACATTTCATGCATGCACGGATCAAGGAATTGCAATCTGGGGTTGTGCAGACTTTAAAAATTAAAAAAGGAAATTTTTCATCAATTGTCAAAATTCGCGGATTGCACGAAGCTTTACGCAGAACACAGAACGAGCACGCGACGAAACAGAGTGAATAGTTTACCGTTGTTTAATACCGTTGTTTCAAGCTTATTACAATTGATAAAACAATGGGACGCGATTTACTACTCTTTTTTTTTAAACCTTTACAAAATCCGCGATTTTCGGTAATTGATGAAGAATTTCCACGGCCCAGTTGTTCAAAGGTCGGTTAACTTAACCGAGCGTTAAGTCAAACGTTCAAATCTCTCTGAATTTCTGATAAATGAATATTTCTACCAGAAATGGAGCATGTAAAAGCATTACGTTAAGAAGAAATGCAAATTAAAACCTTTTGTAGTACACAACACATTTTTTATGAGAAAATTTTCTTTGAAAGTTTACACTAACCAAGGATTAAGCTGACCGATCTTTGAACAACTAGGCGCGTGTCGGTAGTGCATAATTGGGTAAGGCAATGTTGCAGAAGCTGACCGATCTTTGAACAACTAGGCGCGTGTCGGTAGTGCATAATTGGGTAAGGCAATGTTGCAGAAGCTGACCGATCTTTGAACAACTAGGCGCGTGTCGGTAGTGCATAATTGGGTAAGGCAATGTTGCAGAAGCTGACCGATCTTTGAACAACTAGGCGCGTGTCGGTAGTGCATAATTGGGTAAGGCAATGTTGCAGAAGCTGACCGATCTTTGAACAACTAGGCGCGTGTCGGTAGTGCATAATTGGGTAAGGCAATGTTGCAGAAGCTGACCGATCTTTGAACAACTAGGCGCGTGTCGGTATTGCATAATTGGGTAAGGCAATGTTGCAGAAGCTGACCGATCTTTGAACAACTAGGCGCGTGTCGGTAGTGCATAATTGGGTAAGGCAATGTTGCAGAAGCTGACCGATCTTTGAACAACTAGGCGCGTGTCGGTAGGGCATAAATTGGGTAAGGCAATGTTGCAGAAGCTGACCGATCTTTGAACAACTAGGCGCGTGTCGGTAGTGCATAATTGGGTAAGGCAATGTTGCAGAAGCTGACCGATCTTTGAACAACTAGGCGCGTGTCGGTAGGGCATAAATGGGTAAGGCAATGTTGCAGAAACTGACCGATCTTTGAACAACTAGGCGCGTGTCGGTAGTGCATAATTGGGTAAGGCAATGTTGCAGAAGCTGACCGATCTTTGAACAACTAGGCGCGTGTCGGTAGTGCATAATTGGGTAAGGCAATGTTGCAGAAGCTGACCGATCTTTGAACAACTAGGCGCGTGTCGGTAGTGCATAATTGGGTAAGGCAATGTTGCAGAAGCTGACCGATCTTCGAACAACTAGGCGCGTGTCGGTAGGGCATAAATGGGTAAGGCAATGTTGCAGAAGCTGACCGATCTTTGAACAACTAGGCGCGTGTCGGTAGTGCATAATTGGGTAAGGCAATGTTGCAGAAGCTGACCGATCTTTGAACAACTAGGCGCGTGTCGGTAGGGCATAAATGGGTAAGGCAATGTTGCAGAAGCTGACCGATCTTTGAACAACTAGGCGCGTGTCGGTAGTGCATAATTGGGTAAGGCAATGTTGCAGAAGCTGACCGATCTTTGAACAACTAGGCGCGTGTCGGTAGTGCATAATTTGGTACGGCAATGTTGCAGAAGCTGACCGATCTTTGAACAACTAGGCGCGTGTCGGTAGGGCATAAATGGGTAAGGCAATGTTGCAGAAGCTGACCGATCTTTGAACAACTAGGCGCGTGTCGGTAGTGCATAATTGGGTAAGGCAATGTTGCAGAAGCTGACCGATCTTTGAACAACTAGGCGCGTGTCGGTAGGGCATAAATGGGTAAGGCAATGTTGCAGAAGCTGACCGATCTTTGAACAACTAGGCGCGTGTCGGTAGTGCATAATTGGGTAAGGCAATGTTGCAGAAGCTGACCGATCTTTGAACAACTAGGCGCGTGTCGGTAGTGCATAATTGGGTAAGGCAATGTTGCAGAAGCTGACCGATCTTTGAACAACTAGGCGCGTGTCGGTAGTGCATAATTGGGTAAGGCAATGTTGCAGAAGCTGACCGATCTTTGAACAACTAGGCGCGTGTCGGTAGGGCATAAATGGGTAAGGCAATGTTGCAGAAGTTGACCGATCTTTGAACAACTAGGCGCGTGTCGGTAGTGCATAATTGGGTAAGGCAATGTTGCAGAAGCTGACCGATCTTTGAACAACTAGGCGCGTGTCGGTAGTGCATAATTGGGTAAGGCAATGTTGCAGAAGCTGACCGATCTTTGAACAACTAGGCGCGTGTCGGTAGTGCATAATTGGTAAGGCAATGTTGCAGAAGCTGACCGATCTTTGAACAACTAGGCGCGTGTCGGTAGGGCATAAATGGGTAAGGCAATGTTGCAGAAGCTGACCGATCTTTGAACAACTAGGCGCGTGTCGGTAGTGCATAATTGGGTAAGGCAATGTTGCAGAAGCTGACCGATCTTTGAGCAACTAGGCGCGTGTCGGTAGTGCATAATTGGGTAAGGCAATGTTGCAGAAGCTGACCGATCTTTGAACAACTAGGCGCGTGTCGGTAGTGCATTATTGGGTAAGGCAATGTTGCAGAAGCTGACCGATCTTTGAACAACTAGGCGCGTGTCGGTAGGGCATAAATGGGTAAGGCAATGTTGCAGAAGTTGACCGATCTTTGAACAACTAGGCGCGTGTCGGTAGTGCATAATTGGGTAAGGCAATGTTGCAGAAGCTGACCGATCTTTGAACAACTAGGCGCGTGTCGGTAGTGCATAATTGGGTAAGGCAATGTTGCAGAAGCTGACCGATCTTTGAACAACTAGGCGCGTGTCGGTAGGGCATAAATGGGTAAGGCAATGTTTCAGAAACGAAGACTAAATGTATATCTGACCTGTTCGCTGAGCGAAATTGACGTGAGGAAAAGTAAAAAGGTATAAAACAAAATTTGGAAAAAAAGAAGTGTGTATTATTTTTCTGGCCTTCCCTTTTCTATAAACCTATACTATAACAGTATCTCTTCTTCTTTCTATCCTCCTATACTATCGTAATGAAATTAAACATACACGCTCTTTTGCCGTGCGTTATACGTAATATAGCAACATATAACAATATGTAACGTGTGTGATAGAAGACAAACACGTTAACTATGAAGATCTGAAACCATTCGACTTTGTAGATACACAGATGAGAATGACCTGCGTGATGACTTCAGGCGTGGTCTTATTGCGCAACTACCTGCGCTTAACACTATTACAAATAATACCAATTTTAATAGCAAAATGAAGTCTATTTGTGTATTGAACATTTTACAAATGTTATTAAAAGCGTTGCTGAGCCATTATTTTGCAAACATGATATTGTATATAATAAACCACGTGTTAAAGGTGCTTTATGTAATAAAGCCGAATGGTTTGATACTGAATGTGTTAACGCTAAACGTACATATGTAAAAGCTATGAATACATATAATATGCATAAAAGCGATGCTAATAGGGTAGAAATGTGTAGTGAAAAAATTATTTATAAAAATATTGTTAAAAAAAAGAAACGTCGTTATGAATGTATAAAAATTAACAATATTGAACGCCTACGTCATTGCAAACCTAGAGATTTCTGGAAGCATTTTTCAAAGAAAAAGAAATCATCGCAATGTGATATAAGTACGCAGGAGATTTTTAATTATTTTTCTACTATAAATATGGATCTTCCTGATGTTGTCAATGAAGGTGCGGAGACTTTCTGTAATAATCACGATTTTGACGACGATGATGGTATTTTTGATGAGCTAGATGCACCAATAACTGTGCGTGAAATAGAATTTATTATACACAATTTGAAAAAACCCAAATCATTCGCAGGTGATCAACTGCTTAACGAATATTTTATAGAAGCTTCAGATATTCTATTGTCACATCTAGTAGATATTTTTAATGGTATTTTAAATACTGGACTATTCCCAGAGCAATGGATGGAAGGTATTTTAGTCCCGCTATTTAAGAAAAATGACCCAAGTAACGTTAACAATTATAGAGGTATTACCCTTGTTAGCTGTTTCTCAAAAATATTTACTGGTATTTTAAATAAAAGGCTGTCGGACTGGGCCGAAGGAAATAATGTTATAAGCGATGCTCAATTTGGTTTTAGAAAACATCGCTCTACTACTGATGCAATATTTGTGCTTAATGCCATTGTTAGTAAACTCCTTAATGAAAATGGTCGCCTAGCGTGTGCATTCATAGATTTTAAAAAGGCATTTGATAGTATTTATCGCAACGGGCTCTGGTATAAACTGTATAATTTAGGTTTAAGGGGTAAACTTCTACGAGTAATTCGTGATATGTATTCTAAAGTTAAAGCCCGCGTGAGAGGCTGTAAAACATATTCAGACTATTTTGAGTGCTCGGTTGGCTTAAAACAAGGGGAGGTAATGTCTCCGATATTATTTTCACTATTTCTAGAAGATATAGAACTATTTTTAATGAATGATGTTAATTCTGGTATAAATCTTGATGATATTTCTTTTATTCTTATGCTATTTGCCGATGACATGGTGATAGTAGGTAAATCACCCAATGACCTCCAAAACAGTTTAGATCTTCTACATTCTTATTGCAGTAATTGGGGACTACAAGTAAATCCCGATAAAAGTAAAACTGTTGTTTTAAGAAAACGAGGTCCAATCAAAAATGACGAGAAATGGACTTACGATAATATACCAATGGAAACGGTAGACAATTTCAATTATCTTGGTACTGTCTTTAATTATACAGGTAATTATAATTAAAACCAAGAAACATTAGCTGGTAAAGGTTTAAAAGCACTAAATACTTTACTTGTTAATATACGTAACTATTCCCTGAAACCTAGTACAATATGTCAGCTATTTGATGCCTTCGTTAGCTCTATATTAAATTATGCTTGTGAAATATGGGGATTTAGTAAAAGTAAAGAAATTGAAAGAATTCATCTAAAGTTCCTTAAATCTCTGTTGCATGTAAAACAATCTACTTGTAATGCTGCTATATATGGTGAGTTATGTAGATATCCTATGTATGTTAATAGATATGTCCGTATTGTTAAGTATTGGTGCAAAATTGTTAGATCTGACAATATCATTTTACAACATTTGTACAAGTCATTAACATTCGACTGTCATAGGGGTAAAACTAATTGGGTTTCTCGTGTCAAAACATTGTTAAATGATACCGGTTTTTCTGATGTATGGAACAACCCAGATGGTGGTAATTTACTTACTTTTCATCTTTTGTTCAAGCAAAGAATAATCGATCAATTTGTTCAATCATGGTATACTACTGTTAATAACAGTCGATCTTTGTGTACATACAGACTATTTAAGACCACTTTCAATTATGAGTATTATCTCGATAAAATACCACAGAAATTTCGTATTGCACTTACTAAGGTAAGACTGTCTTCGCATCAACTGCGGATTGAAACACCATGATCAACGCTACTGTTTAATTTGCAATTCTGGTGATCTAGAAGACGAATACCACTTTATTTGTATATGTCTAGCATACACTGACATTCGAAAACAATATATTAAATCACGTTACTTTGTTAGACCAAGCGTTTATAAATTTATTGAGCTAATGCAGTCTGTTAGTTTTTCTGTTATCTCAAAACTTTGTAAATTTGTATATCAAGCGACAATTATTCGACATAACATAGTTAATCGTCATGAAAATGTACTGTAAATCTCACCTAAAGTAAATATTACACCATCTTTTGCACATCTATATGCTTTAACGTTCTTCATGATATTTCAATATGTATATATGTACATACATACACATTGCATTGTTCTATTATTTTTTTCAATGTACTTAGTACAACCTCACGTACAATATCTGTTTGTATATCTTTTCCGTATAAATCATGTTTTGCTCATTGCCTTCATGTCTATGCACATACTTATCATGACTGACTGTTGTATATAATATTATTCATTGTATCACGTAACAAGAAACATTGTAATGTTTACGTTACTTAATAAAGAATCTTGAATCTTGAATCTTGTAAGCCGTTACAAATCTCGTAGTCGGTAGGAATGGACCAGAAAGGCTTGCTCGCGAGCAAATCGTAACGCTTCAAGCTCTGCGCCATTTGCTCGTAAGCAGGACTTCCCCAGTCATAAGACATGCAGATAGTTTGTGTTTGTTTGCGAAACAGGTCAAAGGTACATCTGTATTCATTGATAGTTGCTTACTAAGTGTAAGCGTAGATCTGAATGGTGGAAAATGTTCATTAATATTCCTTTTAAACCTATGCATACACTTCTTATTCATACAACAAAGAAAACAACACCGAATAGAAAAGGACCATTTTCTCCACCATATAATGTCCCTTTTCTTCCAACCCCACAAAAGGATTATTTTTCATAATAGGAATACATTCGACTACATTTCGGAGATTTATATGCCTCCACCTTGCCTCCACCTTGGAGGTATAATAAATGTATGCAGTTGGTGATGGTAGGTGAACCTACACAAAACAATAGCACGATCCAAAACTAGTTGGACAGCGCCAGGGAGTAATGACACAATGTCTGGTTGCTTGGTTATAATTTTTATATTTATGGTAATAAACACTAAACCACGTAGTTGTATGCCTACGCAGACACATAAACTTTTATTTATGTAAACAAGATTGCGTTTTTCTGGAGGTCTGGTTTAGGTAGCGAAACCACGTGACTTTTTGATCGGTTTCATGGCAAAAAAATGTGTAAACAAAGCGCTCGATTCAGGGTTTCTTAATATTTGACGATTTTTTTCTTCAAATAAAGAGCAATGTGAGCTGCTTCCTCCGCCGCAAAAGGCAGTTTGGTTTATTCAGCACTACTTTCTGAGATTTGCCCTCACAAAATTTACACGGTCATAGATTTCTTCAGTTTCCAAGACTTTGAGTGGGCTAATGTCAGAAACCACTAGATAAATTAAATTATCTTTTGCGGTGGGAGAACGAGCACACTTGGGAGGGGTATGTGCACTTTAGTTAAAAATAATCAATACCACATTAATTTATGAAGTACGGAATCCTGTTAGTGCCATCAACTTTTTCAAATATTTTGGTAAACTGATAAGGGTTATTTCCCTTGGTCTATTAACGACGTTAATATTGTCATGGTTTAGTGTTTACAAACCAATAAAACAACCGACAAAAATAGCAAAAAATACAATGACTAATAAAGATAGAAATATTATAATATACCAATGTCGTTTATTTCTACGAGTTTTATTTTGGCATTTTGAGATACGTATGTGTCATGTTGCCATAAACACAATATTAAGCATACGATTATATTGTGACTTAATTATTAATAACATATAATAACTATTAATATGTTTTCTTCCTGAAGAGGCCTCACTGTTACAAGTGACGGTTGTATTCTAAAAAATAATTGTCGTACATTTTACGATTTTTTAATCCAGTCACCAAAATAGTAAAGAATTTCCATTTCTCTGTAGCATATAAATATTACGCCTGTCAATGGTGAAAGTCCCGGTCATACTGCTACAAACCAAAGATTCCCACGACATATCCTTTCCTGTTTTCGTTTTCGCGAATGAAAGGCCCTTCAGTAGGGAACTATTTACATATTCTCTTCACTAGTACTTATTATTTTGGTGTTTTTTTTTTGTTTTTTTTTGCATTTCACCCCACCCCCAGCTCCTCCCCTTAGTATAGCCCTTAACGTTTGCAAGAGCTACATTTAGTACAATTTCCCGTAAACACGTTAAATTCCCAAATTTGATAAGGGGACAACATACACCCTCTGTCATGTTTCTTGGCTTTGTTTTCTCTCTACAGTGTGGCAGTAAACGTAGTTATAATAATAGTGATTTTACATAAATGGTCCCAGTTTGGGTATATTGAACGCAAAGCAATTTAAATAGCCTATTCTACTCATTTGTTTCTGTACCGAATTGTATTAAGATGTGCACAACTTTTAAAACCGATTCATCAAATGCATACTATACGCCACATTAAACTAATAATAATGAAGTGCAACTGCTCTCGTATTCTACATCTATGTAATCCTACCTTCACTTCTCCCTCACCTGCTACTCCTTCTACCTACACCTCACGTACCCATACCACGCTAAATAACATAATATTTTGTCTATTATGCCTCATGTTGTTATTTCATTCATTTAATATAAGTTGTAACCTGAGTGAAAAATAAAGATAATGTTATGTTAGGATGATCCCAGAAGAACCCCAATATATAACAGATGGCGAAAACATCGTGGACTCGAACCCAAATCCTCTAACTTACCGTACTAGCGCTATGCCAAATAGTCTAGATCATCTGCGACGTTTGCTTGTTTTCAAGACAAACGTCTAGAGCAGTTCTCCTTAAAATAAGTTTGACTTTTGCCGAGATTCTGGTATCGTTTCCGATTGGCTGATTCAGACGCACATTCTGTCTAAGATATACAGAACGGCAGAAAGACAATAAATTAATCAATAAACAAAGAGGGAAACTTTGTCATTATATCGACGAACTAAATGTGGATGGTCAATTATACTTTAACAAAATAATAATAATTACGTGCTTCCGGTCAAGATGTTTGTATTTACAATCAAGCGTCGAAGATGATTAAGACTAATAAAGTAAATGCGTACACCATTGTTTGCGATACTATGTCAGCGATTTGAGCAAATCAGGCAAATTGCATAAACATAAACGTAGCTTTTTTCCATTATCTGAACAGGTACCAACATTTACATTGTTGCCCCAGCTTTTCTAACGTAAATGAGTATCGTTGACATGAGAAAGGCATTTAACAATGTATACATTAAAAAGGCAAGCATCTATATCTTACAGTTATATATTTAAGAGTGAATGATTTATAATTTATTCATAATTATTGACAGATGGCCACTGTTGTCTTTCCTCTGTATACGAACTAAACCGCCACATGCGTCATCAGCGGCAGTATATAGCAGCTTACAGCAAAGGTCTTTAGATTTCATTATATGAACTTGCATCTCTCCACCGGAAAGCTGCACCTCATATATGTTGGCATACCGGAAGTTTTGGAATTCAGCGTTTGATGCTATCTTTTAGTCAAGATCATTGTGCTTTTGATGCTATCCTTCAGTCAAGATCATTGTGCTTCTGATGCTATCCTTCAGTCAAGGTCATTGTGCTTGACTATCGATTTGATTTACTCTGTGTCTGTGATTCAGTGGGACAGAATTGGACCTCCGCAGTGTTAGACATCTGAATAAGAAAACACATACACATATCGGTTTAGAATATATTAGTATAACATATATAAGTACAGGATTATGTCCCCTTTTGAGTATTCCCTAGAGATTGCATTTGAAAGTGATACAAAATAAAACTCAAATAATCTTGAATAGTTTAACATCAAACTTCCAGTTTAATATGATTACAAGTTTATATAGGCAGTGCTACCCTTGCAGTATACATACCTACTTAATTGATTTAGTCAATACACACATGACCTTGAGTAGGACATAAGCTGAGTATGGATTTAAGTATTGCACTGTCTTGAAAAAAACAAGTGTAAACATATTAAAATGCAAGTTACGTGTAAAAATATTCAGGATTATTGGTGTTCTATTTTTTCCTTTTTCCTTTTGTTAATGCATTTTCAATGGAATTCCACAAAAGGTGACATAATCCTTCAACACTATTTAGTTTAAGTTCTTTAAATGAACATAATTGGAAATAAAAATGTTGCTGTTTGGGAATATAGCCTTGCGGGGATATCTTTATTTATACTGACCCCTTTTATTGGGATGGCAGTATGGTGTGTTTATAAGCGTTTATTTATCCTCGCTATATTGCACTAAGCATTTTAGCGAGCAGACCTAAGTTTAAAGTCTCATCCGAAGGACTGGTAAGGTAGGAAATACTTTTATGAAATATTTCGATAATTAACCCAAATTCGGTCCTGGCTGGGATTGAACGCACGATCCCTGGGTTACTAAGCCGCGATGCTAACCATTACGCCACGGCGTATGGTAAGCGTGAGGTTAAGTGCGCTCTAGAACCTGGTTTAAACACTCAGTGGCTTCAATACAAACAAAGTATTCGTTATTCTGGTGCTGTCATATGGAACTCGATCGCACCTCCAATGCGACAAGCCAAACATATCAAAGAATTTAAAAGAAATATTATTCCTATCTTTTAGGTAATACTAGTTCATTTTAATTTGCTTGCATTTGGTTAAGTACTTTAAAATAACTTTAAAAGATTTATATATGGGGACTTTTGATTTTACAACAGTGTAGTTCTGAGGTTTAACGTCCCTCCGCCAACGAACACGACAAGGTAGCCCTGCCGCGATGGGCACAATAGAGTCTGGACGGTGATTTTACAACAGGAAACTCTTCAGAATTGTATAATATTGTATGTATATAACATTGTGTGTGTGTTACATGTTTCTTCATCTGATGGCCTCAAGGGAGAACAATTGTTGTAAATTGATTGAGTTACCATCATTAAATAAACATTTATTACTATTATTATTATTATAAATCTCCTTCCAAGGCGGTAACTCTATTGTCAACCCTTTTATGTCTGTGATATCATATCTTGCCTTTTATTCATCTTTGTAATTAGTGTTTGTTTCGTGGTTTGGTTGACTGACTGTGATCTTTGAATGCTACATTTCCTGTTTAACTTTTATATTTTAGATACACTTTCATATGAGATGACGATAATATCCATATGTAAACAATGCAATTCAGTTATGATACCATGAAAAGGTAGATATAAAAATCGAACAGGAAAAGTAGCATTCAAGGACGACAGTCTTTACTTTAAACATATTTTATTGATTTTCTATATATGCAAGGAAAAGTGTTAGGCCACAAGTTCTGCCAAAATTAATAAAGGGCCTTCCCAACGGACGACTGTCAACCACAAACACACACATAAACAAAGAACAACTTTAAAGATAAATAAAAGGCAAGATAAGACATCACAAACACAAGTAAACAATTTATCAAATGCTCATCTTTGATGCACGCTGTCTCGCGCCATCGGCTCTGTATGGTGAAATTGCTATTTTTAAGACATCATAACTTCAAAAGTACTTTACCGATTTCAATAAACTACCACTAGTTTTCTTAGTCAGTTATTTCCAACTCAATGATATACCTTCCATAGATTTGTTTTTAAAAAGAAAAAAAAGAAAATCCAGAAAAGTGAAATCTGTACTGAAAATGAATCTTATTTTGGCGCGAGGAGATTTCGGTATAATAAAATTCACCCTTCGGAAATTGATTATCACCCATTGGCTTTGCCTCGGGCGATAATCATTTCCTCAGGGTGAACATTCTTACTATCACCCTCTCATGAATGTGATATGTATATAGTATAAGTATTGTCGGCCGTACCTTATATGCTGTTGACTGCTTGCGAATAGACTCTGATTGAAACCATGGCAACCATTAACGGACATTGCAGCTTCCGCCTCGATTGATCGATTTACAGATATAATCTCCAGATCATTTATGTCGGTAAACACAGGCTGAAAAAGGTGTCGTCTCAGTTAGTTCGTATATATAAATTAGCTGAGGAATAGGTAATTATGACTACAATGCATTACGTCAGAACGTAATATATTATAATATTAATATATATATAATACGTAATGTATAATATAAAACTGCGCATATTGCGCACATCAACAGCAGTATCAGTAATAGCTTAAATTAACTGAACTGTTGTTTTAACCCACATCAATACATCATTCAGGTTTATTAGAGAGAGAGAAAGAGAGAGAGAGAGGAATACGGGATCATTTTAGTTGACTATATAATATATTCTACCCAGGTGCCCGTCCGTACACGAACATTGTCTGGAGGGGCCCCTGGGGTCTTCCCAAACCATCCATTGAAAGTTGCTATGTCGTGGTGCGACCATACAATCCAATTCAATTCATTTCTTCTGGTAATTTTACATGGCCGCGGGGATGGACACCAGCAAATCCGGTACATAAAACTCACCCTAGCTTTCAAATATAATATTGTGGTTCTATTGCATGCCCATAGGGATGGACTATAGAAACTCCAGTACATGAAACTCACCTTAGCTTTCAAATATATTATTCTGGTTTTATTACCTCCCCTTGGGGATGTACTACAGAAATTCTGGTACATAAAAATCACCTTAGCTACCAAGTATATTTTTCTGGTTCTATTACATTCACGGTGTGGGGTGGGTGAAATACAGAAATTCCGGTACATGAAACTCGCCTTTGCTATCAAATATATTATTCTGGTTCTATTACATACCCGTGGGATGGAAATTCCGGTAACATATAAATCACCTTAGCTATCAAATATATCCTTGTGGTTACGGCGATGGACTACAGAAACTCCGGTACATGAAACTCGCCTTTGGTCTCAAATATTATTATAGTTATGTTACATGCCCGTGGGATGGAAATTCCGGTACATAGAAATCACCTTAGCTATGAAATATAATATTCTTGTGGTTACGGGCGATGGACTACAGAAAATCCGGTATATGAAACTCATCTTAGCTATCAAATATATTTTTCTGGTTCTATTACATGCCCGTGGGGATTGACTACAGAAACTCCTCTACATAAACAAACCCACTTTTGCTGTCAAATATATTATTCTGGTTCTATTACATGCCCGTGGGGATGGACTACAGAAACTCCGGTAAATAAAACTCATCTTAGCTATCAAATATATTCGTGTGGTTAGATTACCTGCCCGGGGGAGGGACTATAGAGACTCCGATATGTGGAACTATGAAATTCCTGAGTATCTCTCCCCCTTTCGACGTAAGCAGTGAGAGTAAGTGATTTAATTGACGATTTCTTCCAATTCTGGAGACAACCCCAGTTTACGTGTGTGTAAATGAAATTAACTTCTACATGATGACTGTATTTTTATTATAAAAAAATCGCAACATCTTTAAGGCATACAGTTTTTCATGTTTTAAAATGTACTTCGTTTTATTTTGGAGATTTAATCAACAAAGTATTTTACTATCATTGAGGAATAAGACGTATACGGCTAACGGTCAAAATGCTGTTCTATTAAAATTGACTAACAAAAGTTCTAACGCAGCATGATCGTTTTTGCCTATAAATGTGTGATGGACACGTATGAAAAAATATATTCTATTAGTTGCTTAATGAGTTTTGGTTGCGATTGTAGGCTAAGGATATGTTTCACTTTCTGATTCATATCTGCTGATCAATATTTATTGTTGAATTGATACTTATTTGTTTATTAGTTTTGTAATCCTAAACTTTACTTGTTAACTTTCTTCCCTATTATACAGTGAGCCCCAGACATACATAGTGCGAGTAGTGAAATGAGTCTGATAGCTAAAAGAAATGTAATGTTTCGTGTTATACTATATTCAAATAAAGTTATCTTTCATTCCAAACCTTAAAGAAAACAGTTGAATCAATAACAAAAACAGAGTGTAAAAGGAGAAATTTGGAAATCGCCGAACACGACATATATATTGTTTGTTAATAAATACGCCACTGAGGAAGGCCGAAAGCTACGGCATAAATATAATTGCTAGAGTTTTTATTTATATATATATATAGATGGGGAAAAAAACATTTATACAGTGCTACAGATTATAAAAAGCCAAGCGCTTTCGGCTTTACGCCTTCATCAGGGGTACACAAACACGAAAATAACAAATACGAAACAAAAAACACTAAAATACACGGCAGTTTAAATAAAAATCTTTAAAAAAACAACTTATCGTTTGGCAGTGTTGCAGAAACTGGTTACTTTGAATAGAAAAACTGGAGCCAAATGTGATACTAATAAAAGAACATATCTGGTTGGATGAGGGTAAAACTGTACCCTGACATTTAGTTATGAAGAGAGAATAAAAATGTGAAAAAGATAACACAAACCCTACCTCAAAACCTAAAATCGATACTGCAGGATAAAGTATAAAGCAACTCCAAAGCTAATAAAAACAATGAGTAAGGCTAAACAAATAAAATAAAATAAATTGAGATATTTTGATCAAGGGAAGTAATAAAAGTACTAATAATAGAACATCGCTGGTTGGATGAAAGTAAAATTGTACGCTGACATTTATGATTAGTTATGAAGAGAGAGTATGTGAGTGAATAACCCTACCTCTATACCTAAGACAAAGAATCGATACTGCAGGATATAGCAAAAAAACCTCCAAAGTTAATTGAATAAGGCTAAAATAATATATAAATGGAGAAAATTTGATCAATGGAAGTAATAAAAGACGAAGTATGTGTGTTTACATTTATATATTCTGTAAGATGTATCTAGTCCCCTTTGTTGATTCCTACTGGATGTTTTGCGCTTGGGTTTTTATAAACTGTAGCACTGTATAATTGTTTTTTCCCCATCTATTAATTTGTTCCAACATTTTCGTATCCCCTCGGGGATCCAGTGCTTTTTGAAAGGTATTTTGTAGATGTATGTATTTTCTCACCTTATATATATATACTGAGCAACTCTTCTAACTAGACTATTTTTATTTTGCAATATTTTTTTTGTTTTAAGTCGTACACAGTTAAAATGTATTACTCATACATTTGACCATTCACTCTGTATATGTGTAAAGAAAAACCGGTCGATAGCTGTCACATTACCTCACACGAAATGCACGTGCGTTTTGTGAAAATTTGCTTTTTTGAATTGTCTCGTGCTAATTTTTTATTTTTATAATCGAATTGTTATAGCCAAACGATATCCACACAATAAAAACACCATATTTTAATAATGCGAAGACTATATATGGAAGAACGAGCGCGAGAAATAGGCATGGTACAGCCTGGGATGTCTCACTATCAGGTATTGTAATTATGCGTACTGTTTGTGACTTTCGAATTGCCCGCTCGATTTGGAAAAAATGAAATTGTGATTTTAAATTTCAATAAATTTTGTTGAAATTACGGAATAAAATGTGAAACATGTTAATGTTGTTGTCTGTACAATTTCAGATAATCTACTCACTAATAAATATTATAGAGCCGTAGTCTAGTTAGAAGAGTTGCTCGGTTTGATTGAGACTGTTCATGTCGTCTAGCCTCGGATTGATCAGAACTCATTATTTAAAATGTCAATAGTACGAGTGGTATGCATATGACGGTGAACATCGAACCTTCAATGGGATATTTTCACACCATTCCATGGCCGGTGGCGTATGGTTCCAGTTTCTAACAAAATGCTTTGCCCTTAACGAGAAAACAATGGACGAAATAAACAAAATGGAATTTAGTTTGGAGCAGAGGTTTATGAAGCCTGCGTATCACAAGTAACAGTCAAAATACTAAATTAAAAAGCAGAAAACGTATCCTAAGGGTGATTAAATAATACTCAGAACCTTTAAAGTCTAGAATAAATAAAGTCGAAATTAAAGTAAGATGTGAATGTAACACCGATATCTGCATATAAATATCGGACTCAACGATTTCCAAAGATTGGAATAAATAAAAGCATATAGAATACAACATGGAAACTATCCATGTTTTGTTGGAACTAAGTATATGAACTATTACTGTTCTTACGTGGATTGATGCAGCACTTCTAGGTCGGAGAACACCCCACAATGTCGTATAGAGGGTCAGGTCATACTCCTCTAACGACAACATCATTTCACCAATACACTTTGACCTCGGCAGACGCCATCGTGACTTTTTGTAAAGTCTCACCCGTAGAACGAGATCTGAGCCATCCTGGTAGTCAACGTTCTCAAAGTAAATTTCTTCGTTAAATATGAGCTCATTTGACTTGACTTGTCTTTTCCTGGTTTTGTGCTTTTGAATTGCCTTTTCGGTTATTAAATCCACTTTTGCAAACACACTCCCCCTTTTTGTTTTGAGATTCTTCACCTTCATCATAATGATTCTAAGCTGTTTGCTGTCAAAGTATTGTAAACATAACTGAACACGTACGTTTGTGGGAACTTTCTTTTGTATCACTTCTGATTCCGCTTTACCGGCGTCTGTTAATTCGCTTGCATGTTTCCGAACGTTATAGAAGTCACATTCTTTCGAGGTTGATTTTTGTCTGAATGACTGTGACAGTGGTCTTGATGTACACGTACGCGGATTAATGGAGGCGACCTGTTGAACAAACATCGAATAGTTTAATGAATAGCAGTCGTTCGCTTCCTCCAGTGATAATTTTCTGCAGTCGGTTGTGGTATTACTATGACTTTGGCTTGAGGAACACTCTGGAACCACATTATTTCTAGTCGCTTTCTCACCAAAGGTTGTGTCATCAGTTTCAAAAGATATGCGTCTAAAATCCGCACGTTGCGTTTTTCTTTCAGGTGAATCGAAACGTTTCGTCTCTACTGATTCTTTTTCTGAAAATGTGTTAAATGAATAACATGAAGTAGTTTCACTACGGGGAATAACATTCTTCGACGATGTACTTGCTATATTGGTGCGTCTGAACTTCTGTGCGTTTTGACTGCAAAAATAACCTTTTCCACCCAATGCAACAGTGCTGGCTTCTAGTATTCTTTCTAGATGAGGCTTGGTAACATCATAGTTCACCACACGCGATGCGCTGTTATGTCTCTTCGAAACATATTCTACATCTATTTCATTTGCATTCTTTTTGATAGCTGTTTCCGTCAAAACGCGGTTCCCTTCCTGGTTAACCGATGGATTCACCAGATCGTACAACCACGACTTGGTACTCTTTATGGACATAACACCGAGGATTCAAGAGTCGTTTTATAGTGTCTGTTTTTCACTTACCAGCAGTGCGTTCCGTTCCTAAGGTAAAATCTTATGCAGATAAAGCACAGACCCTTTTACAGATTCTCATTGAACATGATCATCGAAAAGCTCTTCCTATAGTATCACACTATTAAATGTTTAAATAAATACTGAACATTTCCAAACTATGATTGTTTCCTCTTTGCTTCCCAACTGACTGATTTTATATAGACACATATATATATACTGCATATACGGTATGCTAAACATTTTTCACACCTAAGTACGCAATGAAATTTGCAACAAAGCATGTACTGTATGCTAAACAGTTTTCACACATACTATCTTCCGGTCATCGATTCAAGCTAACCAGTAGGCGTTATTGCCTACTGACCAGTAGGCGTTATTGCCTCCTGACCGTTCCAAGTCGGTAACCCTGTCTTCACCACCCTTTCTGTTGTTTTTGTCTCTTTCATTGTAGTTTCTAGTCCTTGTTTGCAGTACAGTGCGGACCTACGATGCCATTGCGTTCGGACGCTGTGGTTTCTATAGGACCCTATATATCATTTTGTATTAAGGATATGAAATTTACATACGTCGTAGTTTGTTTTGCTGCATGTACTGTATGCGTAAACAATTTCAACACCGGTCTTGAGTAACAACTTGTACATACCGTTCGTGTTGGCGGTGAGATTTGCAAACGGGTTCTACATATAAATATACACTACAATGTCTAGACCCTGGTAATACCTTTTTCTGATCGGAATTATAGGGAAAAAACGGTCCTATAGAAACCCAAAACAAGCAATGACACCGTAGGTCAAAACACGCAATGACACCGTAGGTCCGCACTGTACCACAAACTAAGTCAAATGAACAAGTTAAACAGTTAACAAACAGGACAAAATAGACGGGATTATCGATTTGAGACGGTCAGTAGGCAATACGGCCTATTGGCATTATAGCTGACATTTCATTTTTATTATACCTCACGTTAACACTCCTTTATAAATTGCCCAAACCCTTAGCGTGAAGCAATTTTTACTGTTCACCGGTAAACATTTTTTACCGTTACACGATTGTGACGTCAGGAGAAATATAAAAATAGGTTTTAGGTTTTTCCAATAACGACACGCTTTGGCAATGACGCTTATTAAAATACAGTTGAAGTTATGTCAATCGTAAGACGCTTGGTTTACCAAGCGACAATAAAAAAATGTGGCGAGCAGATTTGTTACTTTAAATCAAACTGGTATAAAAATATAAATTAAAAAAAAAAAAAAATAAAAAAAAATAATAATTCCCCCTCGTATATTTAAATTTTAATCAAAACATTTGTTCGGTATAATAAAATAAATATTGCATCCCAGTGAGGGTGACAGATATTGTCAACCTTCGGAAAAATAATGTCAACCTCGTCTTCGCCTCGGTTGACATTATTTTCCTCAGGTTGACAATATCCACTGTCACCCTCACTAGGATGCAATATTTAAATAGAGTTATTTTCGAGAGAGCGGATTCCGACTATCGTGGTTCCCTCCCTGGTTGCATCAGATCAGACAACCACGACTTAACAGTGTTTAATGACATACCACAGCGGATTTGAGAGCACACTATTCATTGTTTAGTAAGAAACAACAAGAAACCGTTTTTCAAGGATGATCGGACCAAACAAATCTAAACTTTAAAGAGACATGTAGCCACAGAATAACAGAACGATGTCAAAAGTCCCAATAAGGAGTTGGAATATCATGAGTACATTTACTTTACCCATTCACAAACAGTCATGTTCGTTTACCTGTGGATTCAAACCGCAGGGTGGTAGATGGATTCTTTTTTCCTCCAAGATACAGAATTGCATATACATATACTTATAGCATATAATACAATTTCAAAAGTTAACATAAACCAAAGTCAACATATATATACATACACAGAACAAAATATGAACATAAAGCAACACATGTCGCATGGCTGAATATTTTACAATCAGACCCAATTAGTCATGAGTATAGAGTTGTTTACTAATACTATTTAAACAGAGCATATACTGACATGTATTACCGTATGCATGACTCTTCCCGAAACGAAACACAAGATGATACAATGGTACAATATACTCAGTTTAAATTAGTATAACATACATAAATGATTCGCTTGCCAAAAAAACATCAATACATCTTTGTTTTACATTATCCTACTAGAGAAAAAGTAATTCAACATGACATATTTACATAATTACATAAAACAGTGATACGATCCGAATAACGAATAAGGATCGTGGAACCAGTTCTTTGTTCCGTACTCCCCAACCCCACCCACGAAGATTTATTTATTTATTTTTAGTTTAATTTATTTTCAAAAACGGTCCGTGTTGTATTAAACATGTGTACATACAACTGAATATGAATGGATGTTCGACACGCTAAGAAGACACGTTTTGTGATAAACAGAAGTTTGGAAGTTTTATCGGTAGACGCTTGCTTTTTGTCAACTTCGTTAGGTATGCAAACAACCAGTGTTAAACATGTTAAAAAAGGTGAACAAGTTTAAAAGCTTAAACTATATAGCAAAGTTTCAAATAAATTTGGCTCACACGAATAATTATGGGAACCAATCAGATTGCAGATCGTAACATCTGTTATTCAGCTGCCGAAGGCAGCTGACTCTTTTATAGCTTTTATAATTGTCTATGGTTAACAGACTGTGACTCATGTAAGTGGCAATAAGCATGCTTTACAACTTGAATTCCTAGAGAACTCGTCTGAAAAACTTGAATGGTATAAACACATATTTTGCAATGTTGAAAGGTTACCATTTCACTTGCTGAAATGACGTTTTCGTAAACCAGTGAAATGTAGCATGTAATCATTACTTTTATATTTATATTAGCGACGAAACATTCATAAGTCATGTATTCTTCCACTTATACATTGCGACAACTATAACAGTATTGCATGCAATAATTATTACAGAAATCGGTACTAAAATAACTCCCAGCATCATGTAAAACGCAAAAATGAATTGCGTTCCTTTGAGGGAACCATCAAACGAACAACCTACAACTGTTATTCCATTCATATTTACTTCCGAAGGGCCAAATACAACAAGGGAAGGCGAACATAACAGTGCACCAAAAGCAATTCCGATACAAGCTTTCTTCCTTGCAGAGTCTAACGAAACTACTTTCATCGGCTTGCATACATGAATGTATCTGTCATAGGCTTTCATCGGCTTGCATACATGAATGTATCTGTCATAGGCAATACACAGAAGTACGAGAAGAGAAGACATAGATGTAAATTGCTCAATTGTCCGGAATATTTTACAAGAGAATGGTTCACCATTAAGAAGCGGAAAACACAGATCGCTAATTTCATACGTCATACCAAATAAACAATTGACAAGGTCAATAATGGCGAGAGTCTTTATAAAAAAGTTTGCGTTTGATGGCTTAAAAGTAACACTATACACGTAAATGACAACGCTGTTTCCAGTCAGCCCAATAACAAAAAGTATTCCTATGAAAATAACGGCAGGGTAGAACAACAGCCGTTCCTTTTCATTCAACATCCACGCTATATTGTCCTCGTTGAAACAAATCTTGCCAGCACTTGTTAGATTCAATTCATATCCATTTGCACGAGTTACACTGTTATCTTCACTAAACTCAGTTATATTGGATGTACCCATATTCGAAGTACATGAGAAACCAGTATAAAAAAAACATAAACAAATGTTAAAAAACATGTATCTAACAGTTTTGTCTAAATCTTATATGCTTTAACAAGTAGTATTTAAACCTTCCGAAATGAATTTAAATTAGCCTTATAACATAGTGAGGTTTAATTGCATGTTTGAATATCGAAACGTTGGTTTTAAAACGTATAACAATCATTTTAACAAAACATTTTATGGAACACCGATTCCAAATAAGTTGTTCACAAATGCGGGATAAGCGTCTCTTTGCACTGATTCCGTTTTCCAATAAAATGTGAACACTATTTGTAGTTAATGTTCAGTGTAACAAGCAGCACCAGATATATTCACTTGTTTTACAAGGGCGGATCCAAGAGTGGGTGTTGGATGGCGTGGAGAAGGGGGTGGACCCAGCGGTTTACCTGCGAAAGTTACTTTGCTAAACTTGGTAACATTACATTTCTCGGGTAGCTGGATTCTAATATTCCTAAAGTTGTGCAAATTTCGCGATTTTGGAGGAGGAAGATGATAGATATTCACTAATATTCCGTTTAGTATCCATCTATTTATATGAAAATATTCTGCCTTCTGTGCTTGGAATTTGTATTACGGTATACTGGTTTCGAGTCCTTAACGCTGATATGCCCTCAGTTATGTACAGTAACTGTATGCTATTTATTACATTTCTATCAGTGAAAGAATATTCATAATTCCTAAACTACGAACACAAAATAACTGGTTTAAACATATTTTATTGCAACATTTACATTAGTTTGCAAAAGGGTTGGGCCACAAGTTCTACAACATTAGTTACGGCCCGTCCCTATACAGTTTGTTTACAAAATAAATAGTATGGCAGTTTTACAGTCGTAAAACATTTTAAACGAAAAGTATAGGAAATGCATTACTGAAGTTAACAGATATATGTAAAGAGAAAGGAAGAGGAGGAAAAGGACAGACAGTTAAAGACGTCTCGTAAGGGATCAAATGTGAACATAGTGAGTTTCATCGAAAACGCCTGGTATCTTTAATATATGTTTGCACTGCTATAAACACAAGCTCATTATCTCTATCGTTCAGCTCTGTATTACCAGAACACAGCTTATCAACACTTAACGGGTGGAACGGTCTTGTCGAAATAAAGAGCGTACGCCTTTGTTCACTATATCGACAACACTTAAATAAGTAGTGTTCGACGTCGTCTCTTTGATCTCCACAGTCACAACTTGATGATAAGCGCAAAGTATTTTCACAGCTATTCACCCATAGGCTACTCAAGGGCTGTTAAAATATTTAAGTACAGTTCGTTTAGGAGCCAGCCGTTTTGGGGGTTTGGGTTGGAAACTATATGATGAGCAGTTTAGGCTGAAGAAAGCGCGCGAGTCCTCCACTTTCTGGGCAGGAACTCTGGCTTTTATATATGTATTACACTCCTGTGGAATCATCGCAAGGATTGCTGAAGCCTTCAAAGAAATGTTTTGATTACAATAACATCGGTTGGTGTAGCAAGAGTCCCTGTACTTACCTATATAAATGTATGAGTTGCTCCGAGAACCATCCATCAGTGCGATGCAACTCGAATGCGAATTATTCTGGTGCTATGTTCAATTTCCGAGCAGGAGGAGGAGCTCAACAGGGGTCACGATTCCCGTCCCCCGTTGCAGGATACGCATTCCGTCCATCCTACAGAGCAAGTGTTCCAATTAGGGGTTCAACAAGGGGCCAGTCAAGATATTACAACACAAGGGCGAACACCAATACAAATTAAAGCATTGTGCAAATTATTGGAATCATAGCCAGATAAAAATGTGGCTGGGGAGTTGCGAGATGGTTTTTTAAATGGTTTTAGAGTACAGTATTTTGGGCCTAGACAGTTTGCAGACTGTGACAATCTATGCTCAGTTAAAAACAATGAAGATAAAGCATTAGAACTGGTTTTCAAAGAAGTAAATCTGGGTCGTATGGCAGGCCCGTTTCTTGTTAAACCCTTTCCAAATATTAGAATCTCACCAATCGGTTTGGTGCCTAAAAAAGACGGTAATTTTCGGTTAATACATCATTTATCGTATCCTAAGGGTTCAAGTGTCAATGACTTTATTGACCCAAATGTATGTATAGTTCAATATACATCCTTCGACCAAGCAATTGAAATGATAAGTAATCTTGGTCCCGGGGCATTAATTGGGAAAATGGACATAAAATCTGCATTTAGATTGTTGCCAATCAGTTCCATAGATTTTGAAGTTGTTGGGTTTCAAACTTGGTAGGCAATTTTTTTATGACATGTGTCTTCCAATGGGATGTTCCATTTCTTGCGCCCTGTTTGAAAAAAATTGCAACCTTTTTGCAATGGGCAGTCAGACGACGGATGAATAAAGATAGTATTCTCCATTATTTAGATGATTTCTTATTTGGCGGTAAGAAGGAAACACATGTTTCCTCCCGTCTTATGTTAACATTCAGTGAATTATGCACGGAACTTGGGTTCCCATTGCAAATGATAAAACAGTTGGTCCAACTCACACTTTAACTTTTTAGGACTTGATATTGATTCTGTGGAAATGAAAGTTAGGATCCCGAATGAGAAATTGATTGAACTAAGGCAGTTATTAACAGTTATACTGGGGGAAAAGAAAATCACGCTGAAATCTTTGCAATCTCTGGCTGGCTCGTTAAATTTCTGTGCTCGTGCAATACCAGCTGCTCGTGCATTCTGTCGACGTTTTTATGATGCAATGACATCTGCTTCCAAACCACATCATTTTATAAGAGTGTCAAACCCAATATATCAGATTATGGTTGATATTTCTTGATTGTTTTAATGGTTCCTGCTATTTACAGGAGTTTGTTTGGTCCAACAGTGTTGATATACAGCTCTTTACTGACGCTGCAGGCAATGCTGACCTAGGATATTACCTTTCTAGAGTTGGTACCAATCATTCTGGCTTTTTATATTTGGGGTGGTCTATTTCAAGGTAAAAAGATCCTACTGCATACAGATAATCTGGCTCTGGTATCTATTTTAAATAAAAAGACTTCTAAATCACGCAGAGTGATGCACTTGGTCCGCCCACTTGTGTTGCAGACTATGCTATTCAACATACAGTGCAGGGCATTACACATTGTAGGAAAGTTTAATTATATTGCTGATTCCATATCTCGTAAACAATGGGTTCGTTTTCAGCAACTGGCACCCAGGGCGGAGCGGCACCCAACACCAGTTTCGGCATCTTTCCTTGCGTTGCAACAAGTCTCGAACTGACCGGTTGTTAAACGCTTCATTGGCGGTCAATACTAGGGAAGCATATGAAACTGGAATTAGAGTTTTTAATGAGTTTAGGGTTAATTACAAATTGCAATCAACATGGTCACCAAGTATACAACAGTTAATGGATTTTATAGCTCATCTATCTCTTAAAGGTTGTGCACCATCAACTGCTCGGTCATACCTTTTGGGCATTGGGTTCAAGTGTAAAATGTTACATGTCTGTGATGCAACACAAACTTTTGTTATAAAGAAAATGCTTGGGCATGGGGCGACTTGATAAAAGGGTGGATTCTAGACTTCCTATAACCCCCCCCCCCCCCACCCCAAATCATTTGTAAATCGACCAATACTACCAATCATTTGTACTACCAATCATTTGTAAATCGACTTACGAAGCCTCTATGTTCTCCGCTATTTATTCGGTGGCATAATTTGGGTTTTTTCGAGTTGGCGAACTAGTGGCAGATACCAAACTAAATGCAGTACACGCACTACCTTTAGCTAGCGTTAAATTTACCTCGCAGAACTCTGTACTTATATACATCTTCGGCATTCTAAGACAGATCAATTGGGTAGTGGCACAGTCATCTCCCTTCCGGCCATAAATTCTTCAGTATGTCCGGTTAGTCGTTTAAAGGCGTATTTAGAAGTTCGACCAAAGTGTCCAGGTCAACTATTTGGTGGATGTCCTGTTACCCGTTATCAAGTTTCTTCGCTGCTTAGAAAGGCTTTATTAGGCTTGGGGATGGATGCGGATAAGTACAAATCCCACTCGCTACTCATTGGTATAGCCTCCAGAGCTTCTGCTCTTGGGATGTCGGATACTCGTATTAAGGAGTTGGGGCGTTGGGATTCAAGCGCTTTAAGTCATATATTCGAGTTCCAACTGACCAGTTAAAATGTTAAATCTGTAACACATTCTGAACCTCAGTTTAAGTTTTACAGATTCAAGCACTCGGGTGTGGATTGTTGGCTCCTCGTTAATCAAGTGGGCCTTTACCTTTGCCAGGCAGTCGACAGTGGAAGGGGCCAGCCTAGGTTTAAGTAAATATCGGGCTAGTGTATGGTGGCAGGGTACGGGTGGCCTGCGTTGGCACCATGTAAAAAGGACTATACAGTTTTTGTTGACAATTGAAGACACACCTCATATGCTTGTTTTACATTGTGGCGGCAATGATGTAGGTCAGATCGAGAGTACCTGCTTGAGACAGAACATCGTCGAAACTTTACATTATCTCAAAGACCTGATTCCCGGAGTATTCATTGTGTGGTCGCAAATCCTTCCTCGCTTGACTTGGAGAGAAGAGAACTCGCACAAAGCATTAGACCGGGTGAGAGTTCGATTAAATAGCAAAGCTGCTACAGAAGTGCTGCGAATGGGTGGGGTTACATTAGGTACCCAGAAATACAGGAGGGAAACCCAAATCTGTATCGGGATGACGTGCATTTATCTGACCAAGGCAACGCCCTTTTTGTGAATGGGTTGCGACAAGGAATTGAATGTTTTATCAATTCAAATAGTAGAATTTACCCATTTAACTCTTAAAGGTGTTGATGCACAGTCTAAAACGGCGCGATGACGTCATCGTTCAAAGATGGCCGCCTCCATTTATGTTCTTTGCAAATTTTCAATAGGTCATATCTCCTTTATTTTTCATGGCATTTTGATAATTCTTTCAGCTTTTTTCAAGTTTTTCAGAGCCCTTTACAATGCACTGTGTTTGGAAATAGTGCATCAACCCCTTTAAGCTGGCCTATGGTGTTTCAAACGGTTGAACATTTTTTAGTTACCCAGTTGGGTGTGTTAGCTCACTGCGGCGTTTATTTCCTCTTTGGAGTTTTTTTGTGAGTTTTTGTAGCTTTTGTATATTCCTCTTTGGAGTTTTTTTGTTGAGCTTTTGTAGCTTTTGTAGCTTTTGTATATGACATAACACAATCGCTTCATTGGTTGAAGAACGTCTGCCATACCTCTTTGGAGGTATCTAAGCTGTGTTCCGCTTCCCCCATGTGTGGCGGTCACAGCATAGTGTAGTTAAAATATTCTAAGAACTTGGTTATTTTCTATGCAAGAAGTCTTAATTTAAGACTTGTCTTTGTGAATATCTGTTCCCAGGGTTAACACTGTACAGTGTTTAATTTAAGATTTGTCTTTGTGAACATCTGTTCCCAGGGTTTACACTGAACTTAGTTTGGACTATGAACATTGTATTTATGTGAAATGTTCCAATTTGATAAACTACACATTTTATTTTACACTATATACTGTTGAAACCATGGCCAGCTTATTCCAATATTAAAATATAAAATATTCACATCTTGTTTCTTTTGTAATCCATCTCAAATAATGGGATTTGTTCTATTAAGGAACAAATACTAGTTATTTCAGGGGAGAGAATCCTTCAGCTTTGACATTATCATAGACGTGTGTTTCTAACGCATAAACCGCCTTTTATACATAACAGCCATTTTTCTACAGATCGGCCTGTTTTTGTTCCTAAAAATCACGGTATTTAAATGCTATCTCGAGGTGATCAGTTTTTGAAAAACACGTCTGTCTGCTAATGAGAGCCAACCAATTTCAGCAATTAACTTATTAATAGAAACGGACCTAGTTAATCCTGTAACAATTCTTGCAGCTTAATACTGTAACTTTTCTAAAGAATGTTTTTCATAAACTTTGCAGCCATCCCAAACAATAGAAGCATACTCTAATATCGGTCGCATATATGAAATATATATTTGGTTCATTGTTTTCCGTCCAATTTTATATTTAAGGAATCTCATCAAACCAAAACCTTTGATGCTGACGATAAAATATTATTATGTGTTCATGCCATTTACCATCATTACTTAAAGTTAATCCCAAATGTTTGTGATGTTCTACAAATTCTAACTGCACATTATTGAAAAATAAATGTGGTTTTCGAACATTTTTCGAAGCTGATATGAATAATACTTCAGTTTTGTTTGGATTAAACGTAACTAACCATGTTTTAGCCCATCTGACCTTATGTGTAAATCATGATTTAAAATACCTTCCATATCATCTATATTTGATGTCGAAACTGAAAGCGAGCTGTCGTTAGCAAATAGTCTAGTTATGCTCAGCATATTATCAGCAATGTCATTTATATATATTATAAAGAAAAGAGGCCCAAGAACACATCCTTTAGGCACACCGGCTAAAGTTAATTTCGAATCTGATTTAGCAGTATTTATAAGAACTCTTTGAGATCGATTAGAAAGATAATCAGCGATCCATAGCAACAGTTTGCCATCTATACCATTTTGTTTGAGTTAAAAAATAGTGCTTTTCTCCAAACGCGATCAAATCGGCAAAGACTATACACATGAGTTGTTTCGCATCGATTGTTTGACAAATATGATGGTAAATATCTAGGAGTTGATAAACTGTAGAATGACCTAGTCGAAATCCGAATTGTTTGTATATCGGTACAAAATGTATTGCATTTAATGAGCTTGGGTCAAGCCATGCATACATGAAACCACTACTATTTAGTAATGACTTGACGTTTGACACACAATTTTTTAATTTAATCCCTTTTCACAGTCAGATTATGCGCTTTCATACACGTGTTTTATAATAACGTTATCAGTATTGACCGCTCTTAGCCAGTATTTAATGATACTAACATGTCTATTTATATATAACGATAAGGGCCCAATTCCCGTATACCCCTGCATTACTTGTCGATAATTTTACACCAAGAACTTGTTTACAATACTTTAAGTGAATTCTTTCAATTTCCTTGGATTTAGTAAAACCCCACACTTGACTGCCGTAATTAAGAATAGAACCTACAAAAGCATCAAACAATTGTAAAGCTGTTTTCGGTTTTAACTCATATTTCTTTATATTTATTGATAGAAGGTTCATAGCTTTAAGCGCTTTACCACATAATGTTTGTTGGTTAAGCGTAAACGACCCTGTATAGTTGAACACAACTCCAAAATAGTTAAAGTCGTCGACCACTTCGAGAATGGTACCGTTATAAGACCAATTTTCAGTAACTCTGGTTGTTCTTCTGTTACGAAAAACAACCACCTTAGTATTATATGTATTTACCTCTAGGCTCCATGTTTCACAATAGTTATATAAGTTATTTAAACTACTTTGCAGGTCTTCTATACTTGTGCCTATTAAAATCATGTCATCGGCAAAAAGCAGAAGGATAATAGATATATCATTAAATGAAAGTCCGCTTTTAATACTTGTATATAAATATAGCTCTAGGTCTTCTATAAAAAGCGCAAACATTATCGGCGAGATTATCTCCCCTTGCTTTTATCCGACTGATATATCAAAAAAATCAGAAAATGATCCACAGTGCTTAATACAACTTTTAACAATATCATACATCGATCGAATTATTCTAAACATTTTCCCATTAATACCTAATTTGTACAATTTTAACCAGAGTGCATTTCTATTAATAGAGTCAAAAGCCTTTTTAAGGTCTGTGAATGCACAATAAAGCCTACCTTTAGCATTTAATATTTTTTCAATGATATTATGTAATATAAACACAGCATCTGTTGTAGATTTACCTTTTCTAAATCCAAACTGAGCATCGGATATTTTATTATTATCGTCACACCATTTATCGATACGTTTATTTAAGATGCTTGAAAACAGTTTTCCCATACTACTGACCAAGTTATGCCTCTGTAATTATTTGCGATATTTTTATTTCCCTTTTTATGTAATGCTATCATATATCGTTTCGTCCACTCTTCTGGAAAAACTCCAGAATCAAAAATCGCATTGAAAATATCAGTTATATGCCCCGCCAATATATCTCAGGTTGATATAAAGTATTCGTTCAATATATTGTCACCGGCGGCGGCTTTATTCTTGCGTAGCGACTTAATCGCTGCCTCTACTTTCGGAATAGTTATAGGCAAATCTAATTCATTAAAAATAGGATAATTATCATCAAAATTATGGTTATTATTAAAGATTCAGCTTCGTCATTTTTCGCGTTTTTTATGTCCTTAAATAAGTCTTTAAAATATGTATCAAACTCATCTAGGGTGATATCGGTATTGTTTTGCTTTTTTCAATTAAACAGTTTCCAAAAATCGCGTGGTTTTGAATGTTGCATCTGTTCCAGTTCTTTTATTTGTCTATAATTTATATGCACGTCTTTTTTTCTTTATTATTGCTTTAGTATTGCTATATAGCTCGCTTTTTTTTATCAGAAAGCGAAGTTCTATTTAAATTTGATTTATTTGTATTAAACAAAAATAACTCCTCTTTGTATAACTGCTTAGCCTGGCGACAATCATCATCAAACCATTTGTTTGAGTCCGAGTTTACAGACTGAAACCCATTCTTAACCGTTCTCTGTTTTACAAACAGGAGGTCACCAGCCTCTGTCATTAAATTGGTAAAACTCGACACTATGTTATTAATACTATCTTTATCACGAATATTCATATCATTTATAATTGAAGTGAATACCGGTAACTTGCCAATTATCCTATTACATTATACCAGAGTTTATAAATTTAAAGTCAATCGGTATAACAATAGATCTAATAAGGTCGACGACCGATCAGAAACGCGCGTTGGTTCATCTATAACATTTTTCAGATTATTAATGAGTATTATATCTTTCAGATAGTGGCTAGCTGGATTTAATTGGTCTTCGTTAATATCTCCAACCACAAAATAACTAACTGTGACGTTGAGTCATGCGTCTACCTGATAAAGGGTTGATGACGTCGACGTCATCCGCCGATAACGTTCAATAAAGCGAATATTTATGTTGCAATCCCTGTTAAAATCTTTCATCATGCAACTAATGTTTCTACTATACAAATACAGCTTCTGTCTACTAACCTAATATTTTCCGCCCAAATACTGTATTATGTTAGTGGCTACACGCGCTATTATTCGATGACTTAAAAAGTCAGGAATCAGCCATTTAAACTACAAATATACACAATATGTTTTATGCTTATCAATTTAGAAATAAATAGATTATCAAAAGAAAGTATTTTGCATTTATTAGCGATATAAATATACTTAAACGTCGAAAAAGTTTTTTTTTGCCAAATTTACTTCCTCTGACAAAGTATCCTCCATTTGTATTTTGACGGCAGCAGACGTAAACTGTACATTTCCATTGTTTTTTCAGGTAAATTATGTTACTTAAAACAACTGAATGATAAAAAAAATTACATGGTTAGTAACTTAGAATTTCAGTTGTATTTTGGCTCGTGTCGAAAAGGGATAAATACTCACTAGAGGCTCGTATTCATCACTTTCTTACACTCGCCAAAATACAGCTGACATTCTCAGTTATTAACCATGTAATTCTTATGTATAAATTGATTTAAAATGAAACGAGCAATGTTCTACGCAAGCGTAAAAAAGCTGCCGATAAGTAAATAAACATGACTGTTGGCCTGTGAACTGATAGTATTAAAGGCGCCATCATTTTGTTAAAATAAAAACAAAAGTTATAGAACCTGGCTCTGTGGTGTTGTCTTGTGATACAGAATGCATGTGTGAAGTTTCAACCCATTACCTAAAGTAGTTTGTGAGATGCAAGTTTACATAATAACTTTAACCAAGCTTAGATGTATACAAAATTAAACCAAGCTTACATACAAACTTTAAACATGTTTTCGAAGTCTTAAAGTAGCCCACAGACATATGTGAGGGGCCATACTTCTGTTTAAATAAAGCAAGAGTTACAGAGATTCAAGATTCTTTATTAAGTAACGTAAACATTACAATGTTTCCTGTTACATGATACAATGAATAATATTATATACAACAGTCAGTCATGATAAGTATGTGCATAGACATAAAGGCAGTGAGCAAAACATGATTTATACGAAAAAGATATACAAACATATATTGAACGTGAGATTGTACTAAGTACATTGATTTTTTTTTAGAACAATGCAATGTGTATGTATGTACATATATACATATTGAAATATCATGAAGAACGTTAAAAGCATACAGATGTGCAAAAGATGGTGTAGTATTTACTTTAAGTGAGATTTACAGTACATTTTCATGACGATTAACTATGTTTTGTCGAATAATTGTCGCTTGATATACAAATTTACAAAGTTTTGAGATAACAGAAAAACTAACAGACTGCATTAGCTCAATAAATTTAAAAACGCTTGGTCTAACAAAGTAACGTGATTTAATATATTCTTTTCGAATGTCAGTGTATGCTAGACATATACAAATAAAGTGGTGTTCGTCTTCTAGATCACCAGAATTACAAATTAAACAGTAGCGTTGATCATGGTCGATTCTGTTAACACCATAACGACCTGTTTCAATCCGCAGTTGATGCGAAGACAGTCTTACCTTAGTAAGTGCAATACGAAATTTCTGTGGTATTTTATCTAAATAATACTCATAATTGAAAGTGGTCTTAAATAGTCTGTATGTACACAAATATCGACTGTTATTAACCGTAGTATACCATGATTGAACAAATTGATCGATTATTCTTTGCTTGAACAAAAGAAGAAAAGTAAGTAAATTAACACCATCTGGGTTGCTCCATACATCAGAAAAACCGGTATCATTTAACAATGTTTTGACACGAGAAACCCAATTAGTTTTACCCCTATGACAGTCGAATGTTAATGACTTGTACAAATGTTGTAAAATGATATTGTCAGATCTAACAATTTTGCACCAATATTTAACAATACGGACATATCTATTAACATACATAAGATATCTACATAACTCATCATATATAGCAGCATTACAAGTTGATTGTTTTACATGCAACAGAGATTTAAGGAACCTTAGGTGAATTCTTTCAATTTCTTTACTTTTACTAAATCCCAATATTTCACAAGCATACTTTAATATAGAGCTAACGAAAGTATTTAGTACTTTTAAACCTTCATCAGCTAATGTTTCTTGGTTTAAATTATAATTACCTGTATAATTAAAGACGGTACCAAGATAATTGAAATTGTCTACCGTTTCCATTGGTATATTATCGTAAGTCCATTTTTCGTCAATTTTGATTGGACCTCGTTTTCTAAAAACAACAATTTTACTTTTATCGGGATTTACTTGTAGTCCCCAATTACTGCAATAAGAATGTAGAATATCTAAACTTGTTTGGAGGTCATTGGGTGATTTACCTACTATCACCATGTCATCGGCAAATAACATAAGAATAAAAGCAGTATCATCAAGATTTATACCAGAATTAACATCATTCATTAAAAATAGTTCTATATCTTCTAGAAATAGTGAAAATAATATCGGAGACATTACCTCCTCTTGTTTTCTTGTTTTAAGCCAACCGAGCACTCAAAATAGTCTGAATATGTTTTACAGCCTCTCACGCGGGCTTTAACTTTAGAATACATATCACGAATTACTCCTAGAAGTTTACCCCTTAAACCTTAGTTATATAGTTTATACCAGAGCCCGTTGCGATAAATACTATCAAATGCCTTTTTAAAATCTATACGCTAGGCGACCATTTTCATTAAGGATTTTACTAACAATGGCATTAAGCACAAATATTGCATCAGTAGTAGAGCGAAGTTTTTTAAAACCAAATTGAGCATCTTTCCTTCGGCCCAGTCCGACACCCTTTTATTTAAAATACCAGTAAATATTTTTGAGAAACAGCTAACAAGGCTAATACCTCTCTAATTGTTAACGTTACTTGGGTCATTTTTCTTAAATAGAGGGACTAAAATACCTTCCATCCATTGCTCTGGGAATAGTCCCGTATTTAAAATACCATTAAAAATATCTACTAGATGTGACAATAGAATATCTGATGCTTCTATAAAATATTCGTTAAGCAGTTGATCACCTGTAAATGATTTGTTGTTTTTTAAATTGTGATATATATGTTATTTGGGGGTTCTGGGCCACAACCAAAATCACCCCAAATAATCTAAAACCACCACACAGAATTTTCAGTTTACTGAAAATTAAGTCAATTTAACTGGTTATTTAGCATGTCCAAGGCGCTAAATAACCAAACATTTAAAACTTGAATTGTGAAAATGTTTTAAATTTAGGTGTTTAAATTTTATTATAAAATAGAGGTTAAACATCAAAACTTAGGTTAACAAACTTTTTAAAAAGATGGTACTGAAGAACCAAAGTTTAAATTTTTTTAATAGTTTTAAATTACACTCCAAAAAATATAAAATGTTTGTTTAATACAAAACAAATTTGTTGATTTGTTATCAAAATTACACCCAAATCAACAATTTTCCGACCTTGAATACAAAGGTGGTGGATCATACTCAAACACACTACTAAAACAATAAATCACACACTTTTTAGACTTTTTTGTAAGGTTGCCATTGCTTCCTTTCTTCCCTGCTCCACTAGTTCTTTTTTTGAACTTCACTAATTTCAAGTTTCTTTTGTTTGATGTCTTGTTTCAAATTATAGTATCTCTCCAGTTCATCCAGAACCATCTTGAACTCTTGCTCAGATATCTGTGCATCACTCAACGCTTTTGATATTAACTGCTTTATACTATTTAACTTGGACTCTGCCAAAGTTTTTATTTCATGCTGTTTTTGAGCTTTTGCATTAAGCTTGCGTCTGATAAAATTAATACAAACACCTGTAGCTCCACATACTATTGCTGCTATTTCTAAAGGTAACAAAACTGGAACAACAAATCCAATCCCAGCCATAATAACACCAGCCGATATCAAGGTAGTGTCAATTCCATCTGTAATATTAATACCACGTTTATATTTTTTATAAAGAGACTGACGTATATCTCGTTCTGTAAATAACTTTTTTTCAATCTCTGAAATCTTTTGTAATCTATAATTTTGTCCTTCTTCCACTGGCAACTCAGGATATATACTTGGTGCTGTCGATTGCTTCATTTTTTTATTATTAAATAAAAAATTAGATTAATTCAATTAATAATGACACCACCGTATTTACAGCGGTAGCGTTGGCAGTTTTGCATACAAAGTTAATAACAGAACCAGCACCAATATCTAAAGGACTATCAAAGTTATCGTGGTTGCGTGGGATGATGTGAAGCGCTATGCCATAATTTGGTTGTTCAACACCATTAACAGAAACTATTACAGATACGTCACCAACTAATCGTTCACTTGCTAAACCTATTCCCATAATACGACCACGGCGTGTCATTACATGCCCCACATTTGTTTCTGCTCCACCGTTACCAAATGAGAGTATTCTATTCAACACAAATGGGCCCTTAGCCTCCGCAAATATTGTTATAATCCCATATTTAAGATTATCAACTCTATCTTTTAATCGTTTAAAACGGTTATTAATAGACCCAACTTTATCATATAAATCTAAAAGATCAGTGGCCACAGTTCTCAAGTGTCCTATCTCAGTCTTTAAGTATTCTACACTTCTCAAAACTGCTAACTACACCGCTCACGTTTTATACACTTTTCAAAACAGCCAACTACACCGATTTAAAATATGAATAATTTTGTTAATATCATTATTTCATAGTTGTTTGTAATTAAATAAACAAATAACACAAATCTGCACTATATGAGACAAATTTTTATTTTATTGAAAAACATTCAACCCATCGATATATATAACCCAAAACGTGAGCGGTGTAGTTAGCAGTTTTGAGAAGTGTATATCAGTGTCTGTTGGTCCAAATATACTCATTGTTTTTTTTTATAAAAATATATTTTTAAATATTTCTAAAACCAACTCATAGGCAAACCGTGATTATCTATTTTGTTGCTATGCTCTTCTCTGACTTCTATTTTTAATTCAGTAATTGCACCATTTGTAAGACAGTGATATTCAGGATAAAAACGTGTATATACTATATCTCCAAACTTCTTAGTTACTACAGGTATAACCCCTATAATAGTGCTTGGTGCACCACTGAAATAATTACTACTCGTATTAACTTGTTTTAGATGAACATATAGCTGTTTATAAGGAGTTAAATCAATTGATTCTTGTCCACTATGAATACCTGTCAACCATTTCCTGTCCTTGAATCCCAGCATTTTTGAAAGACCGCTTGATAATCGTGTTTCTGTTAGCGTCTTTAAAGAGGCTATACCATTTTGATCATTAGCGGATAGTCTAATATTTGTATTTATGTAGTTAAATATGTCTGCCAAATGTTGAATGTTATAGAGTCCGTCTGGTATATGATGCGTTTCATCTGGGTTTTTCATCTTTATGACTTCATGATTAATATTATACCAACCGATAGCGTATGTAAAACTTTTTAATCCAACGCGCTTAGTTCCATCTCTATTATCGATATACCGTTGTAAGTTAATAGAGTTGTCTATGTTTGAAATTGTATGAAACATTTTTTTTAATATATATATAAAAAATACAAATAAAAATGATTTCTAAAGAATTCAAATATAACCCAGATGCTCAATATTTAAATACTTTCAGCAAAAAAGTGTTAGATATAATAAATCAAAACATAGTCATTACATCAAACGGTAAAGGCTTTAAAGCATCATTTCCCAATGTCTTTGAAAAATACAAACTCCCATACGTCAAATCAGATGCTATAGTCCAAAGCTGGGGAACAGATTGGATGTCATATTGGCAGAATCAGTTGAATTTTGCTATTTGGTGTGCGACAACTGGATGTGGCATTGATTTCAACAATCATCTAAAAGCTGATGCCCTGGTTGGTTCGTTATTTCGATTTCATGTCTATTACCAAGTCAGAAGAATATTATTTGAGATGAGTGTAGCAATGCCGCAAGACTCAAATTGGAATGCGTTTAATAACACATATAACCGAAACGCATACGAGAGAATATGCAAGGAGTTTAACGTTGATTTAAATTTGGACTGGAGACAGAAACAAAGCTGAGGCTGACAATAGTTGGTCTACTTTTATACTAGATAATTCATCTGGTTTCACAAGAGCAGGAGAATAAAGAATCATTGACAGCATAAGAACATACTGCTGGGCAATACTTGGCTCACAATCACAAACAAAAACAGATATACTTGGAACTGGAACGGCATTTGATGCCCAGAAACAATTTCTGGCAAATGTAGAGGACGCAATAAATAGCCCCATCGACTTGCCCAGTTAAATTTCAAGATATGAAAACACTGTAAAATATGCAAGAAGTAAAGTAAATTTTGTCTATGGAAGTGGATTGTACATGTCTCCGAGTGGCATGGAATTAAGAATCGGAACAATACAAGACTACAATAATGAAATTGTAATAGCAACCGATGCACAAGCATTAGGATTGAATAATGATGTAAATGTAAAACCGGTGCCACCAAAAATTATTCAACCTTTTCAAGGCACCACAACTAAGATATTTTTACCGGAACATTCTGAGTTTGATAAATCAATACATAAAACTGTGGATAACCCACCAGAAATACAAAAAATAGCGATTGAACATGAAGATAACAAAACAACTATAATTGTTGGTACTATAGTAATAGGTATTGCTGCATTACTTATTTACGAGATTTACTAAACCACTCTTTGCTGCCACATACAACAACCCGGAAACAAACATAAGCAAAGCCCATAGATTGTTACCAAGCCAATTAATAACATTACCTGTTGCAGATACAAGCCATGATACTATTGCACCAATAACTCCTGGAAGTGCTGCAGCAGCTTTACCAGCTAGGTTGGCAAGAAGTTTACCAAGATTAAGTAGTTGTTTTTTTATCCAGTCCTTGACACTTGATGAATCAGGCTTTGGAGTTGGAGTTGGCGCAGCACTTGATGTAGGAATAATGGCCTCAACTAATACCCCAATAATCATACCAAACGCAGTCAAAATACTAACAATAGTAATACCTTGCTCTCTGAATAATGTTTTTATTCTCTCACCCAATGTTGTGTCTTCTTTTAACACCTTATTTATAGTTTCTTTTATCCTGTTTATTTGACTGCGTAATGCTTCTTTGTTTTCACTCGCCGCTTCAAGTCGTGCACTTTTTTCATCTTCTAAGTTTTTTTTTCTGTCACGTATGCGCTCTTGTTGAAACTCATCCTCCTGCCCGGGGGTGCTAACCTGTTCTAATTTTTGTTTTTCTTTTGTTATGTCTTTATCAAGCTCAATGAGCTTTGAGAGATTATTAGTAAGTTCTCCACGAAAGCTTTGCAATCTCTTATCTAAACCTCGTATCTCTCGCAGTTGAACAGCAGTTTTAGGATGAGTTTCATCTATTATATTACTCAAATCACTCTCAATTATATTTACAGCATCTACCTTATTTTGTACATCTTCAGTTGTTGAAAAAGTTTGCATTGGTATATTTTCTGCAGCGATGGTATCTCTTGTTTTTGCCCTCGGCTGCTAATTCTGCCCTACCCTGAGCCTTTCTTTCACGTGGAACTAAATAATCATACATTTTTAAATTATTTTTTACGAAGTCAATGCCATGTTTTCTAAGTAGAGTGTCCAGCACATAAAACTTGATTGGTTCGTTTGGATTATTTCCCTTATAATAGGTAAGTGGAACATCATCCGTCCCCAACTGAACTGCATATAACATTGTTCTACCGATTCCGGAAATCTAAGCCAGGTTGTATAACTTCTGATTCTTCTTCGTCATCAATTAATTCACTTATAAAGACATCGACATTATCTGGATCGAACGTAGGATTGTCATATTCAAATCCTCCTTCAGCCATTGTTAATTTTATTTAATTTTAAAAAATATATTTAAATAATAAAAACAATGTCAGCTTACGGAAACAAACTCAACCCTCATAGAAAACTAAGAGAGCACAAGTGTAGTAATAACTAATAATCCATCAACAATAGACCAAAACCAGCAACTGCTTGTGAGATTTCCAAATCTAAGTACTAATGATGTGATAGTTCCACGTACTGCTCGTCTTGCCTTTGAAATAGAACTTAAAAGCAGAACAGACCCTAACGCTACTATATATCAGAATCTGGGTAGAGCAATTGTGAAAAAAATGACAATAAGAATAAGTGGCAATGAAGTCATGTCAATAGATGACAGTGATATATATCATTGTTATGTAGATTTATAGAAAAGCCCTACCGAACGAGTAAACATAGCTTACCAAGGTACTGGTAAAGCAAACATGTTAAAACATAGAGTTGGTGCGGGAGATAAATCCTCAGACACCGTAGATGAAGCTATAGCAGCAGCTTATGAAAATAGATTTTGTATTCCACTGGACTTTGAAATGTTAAAAAGTCATATGCCATTTTATCAAGCGGGGCTTGGTGACAGGCTGGAATATGAATTAACGTTTAACGATTATAACAAAGTTATCATAGCAGGGAGCATGATGCATCTTATGTAATAAAAAATATCTGCTTGGAATTTGATATGGTTAGTGATGTTGAATTAGCCAGACAAATAAGACGGCAAATCAATGGTAAGATAGTATTTATGTATGATCGTATCTTGCGACATAGAAAAATAATAGCAAACAAATCTGAAACCCTTTGGAATATCAACATTAATGTACCAGCACGACGCATGAAAGGTATTTTAATGCTGTTTGAAGACCCAGAAAGAACAAACACGGAATCCTTTTACAACCCAAAGATTGAAAAGGTTGAAATGACAATAGAGGGTGTACCAGATCAGTTGTATAGTCAGGGCATGAAGGCATATCAACATTGGGATGAAATCAACAAATATGTTGCATTGACATCAAAAAGAAGCAAAGAGACAGAAATAGTGGCGAGGGACTTAAACTTTACCAATGTTTCTCTTGAGACCAATCTAACAAAATAATATGCTTTGTTGCTTGACCTTAGAACATGTGATGACAATTTATTATATGGCAGTGGAAGAAAAATAGAAAACGGCAGTGAAGGCATAACGATACTAATAAATAAAAAAGCAGATGCAGATCAACCTTTAAATATTTATCTATATATAATACAAGATGCGCAAATCAATTTCGAAGATGGAAGATTCAAAGAAGTACGATACTAGTTTGCACAAACAAAAATATCCTAAATATCCCCACAGTGCCATTATCTGTGGTCAGACAGGCTGTGGTAAAACAGAATTTGTTCTTGACATACTTGAAAAAGAGTATGTTGGAGTTTTTGAACATATAATTATATTGTGTCCAACCATAGAGTGGAACGAGGCTTATAAAAATAGATCCTGGATAGAAGATGTAAGACACCCAAAAGATAAAAAAAATAACAATTGTCAATCCCGTGAGCAACGGTAAAGAAATGCTACAAGAACTGTTGCGTTTATTTTTCAAATAATATGCTGGCAAGCCCACACTATACATCATTGATGATTGCTCCGCCACAAAAGAATTAACAAAGAAAAAAGATATGTTATCGGAGTTGGCATTCTCTGGTCGTCACGCCAAACAATCAGTGTGGGTCATTTCACAGAGATATAATTCTGTATTGAAAGATTTAAGGGAGCAAGCAAAATGGTTGTGTATGTTTTACACCAAGGACAGAGATAGTTATGAAAATTGTTTGAGAGAAAATGATGTTATTCCGACGCTGGAAGAGAGAACCAGAATAAGAAAAGCTTTAGCAAAAACTAAATATTCTAAGTTAATTTTGAGGACTGACCAACCAACTGGATATTGGATTGAATAATTTTTTCCAATTTGGAAAATAAAAAACTAGATCCGGCCGAGTGCCAACGCGCCAACCAATGCACCAACCAATACCGGTACAACAGCACTATTCATGTTTTTCTTTTTACGTTGTATCGGGGCTTGTAAAACATACATTCTTGGCTCACATATAAAATATTCTACGCCATCCTTTGTCACAGAAATAACAGGCGTTTCCTGTGCACCTTTTGCGTACGTTTGTAAAAAAATACTTTCTGAAACACATATACAACATTTTACGTCATCCTTTGTCATAATTTCCTGTGCTATTTTATTTTTGTCATAATCACTAATCTTATCGTCTGATATTTTCAAATCCATTTTTTATATATAATATTTTTTTATTATTACAAAATATATTTATTTCATAATATCCGCAGGTATAATTTCTTTTTTTACAACTGTGGCTAATAGTAATACTAACAGCAAAGTAGCAATGTTAATAGCAATACTGACATGAAAATATCATGGAAATATCAGGAAATATAGTATTGCTAATAGCATTGCTCATAGCAAAGTAGCAATGTTAATAGCAATGCTTGCAGCAAATTAACAATGCTAATAAAAAAATAGCAATGTTAATAACAATGCTATTAACAATACTAACAATTACTAGTTGCATGAATATCGCAGCTGGTTGTTTTGTGTTTTATATTTATTTCAAGATAAAAAATAAAATTATTAATATAAAAATGAATGCGGAAGAACTATTACAAGATATATCGGAAGGTTTCACGGAACGTGATGAATCAAAGCAACAAGAAACAAAAAAAGAAGGATTATCAGCCATAGTGGCTGGCGGTGGTAGTCGTCAATATTTGGGTAAAGACATACAACTCACGAATATAGATAGCATGCCCCCAGATGAAATTAACAAACTTTACTGCATATATGAAGCAAGGCTTGGGGCAAGCATGACTAAGACTTTAGGCAATTCTTTTATTAACTTGTATGTGATGGGAGTATCAAAATATTTTAATGTAACCAATCCACCAAAACTGACAGAAGATTTGGAGGAAGACCCATTTATTAATCATGCTTTGACAAGTGCTTGTTGTGAGTTGTATTACAGGTATGGGATGTGCTTAGCACCATTTACAGCAATACTGACAACTGTTAGACATATTGATTTTAATAAAAATAAAAATATAGATAATATAAATGATGGAGAACCAAGAGAGTGAACAACAAAAAGTAAAAAATCCAAAAAGAATAAAAGCTGGGGAAAAAGGAGCAGCGGCAAGAAAAGCAAAGCGTTTGGTAGAGCAAGATGCAAAGCAAGATGTTGCAAATCAAAATGCTGCAAAGCAAGACGAAATAACAAAAATAACAATAGATGAAGAGGAACCAGAAATCAAAATAAACGTATACAAAAAGTATATTCCACCGTGTCTGGTTTTATTAGGTATTGCTGGGTTGGGTTTGTATATTTACAAAAGACCCGTTTGATTGTTTTTAATAATTTATTTAAAAAAATAATATAAAAAATAATATAAAAAATGGCAACAAGTATTGACGGAAAACAAATTGTAAATATGGTGTATCACGCTGGAGTTGAAACACTTCTAACTGTTGGATATTCTGAGATTGGCAGAAAACTACTAAAAAGACCAGCCCCGAAAGTAGATTTTAATATGACAGATGTTGGGATGCTGTCTGTGGTTATAGTGTTAGCAATGGCTACAAAGGATATGTTGATTAAGCAAGGTATTATTCCTGCGGATATTATGAAATAATTTAAAAAATATATATAAAAAAATGGCAAGTGCAGTACCAATGATGATAGGTGGCGCATTAACAAACGCATTGGCGTTTAGCGGTTAAACTTATTTCTTTTCAAAAATGGGAAATCATTCAGATGAGGAAAGACAAAGGCATGACAAAGCCGTAGAACAATTAAACGCAGCACAAGCGGCTTGGAATAAAAAAAGAACAGAGAGATTAGATTTTATTAATAAGCAACTGCAAAAGGAGCATCATGCAGAGCAGACATTTGATAATGTAGACCACGCTATGAAGCAGTATTATTATATAACTGGTAAACATTTGCCTTTGGAAGCAGAGCCTAAGTTGAGTGATTTCTATACACCATCTCCGGATCAACAGAATAGAGAAATTACGTTTATTGTGGTGGGCATGGTTGCAACTGGATTTGTGGCGTATAAATTGATTTCATAAAAAAAAATAGTTTAAAACTATAATTACTTTGAAATAACCTTTGGAAAGACTAAGTCATATGCATGATAACTATTTTTTTTGGTGTTCTTACATGGTTTCAATCCAAGTGGTCGAATATAATATGGTGGTTTAGCACTCTTCTCTATTTTATCTTTGAGATGACCAGGCGCCCATACTTCACCGTTGTCTAATAATGTCAATACCATGGATGGACCATATTCAGTATCCATTATTTTTGTATCTGTAATAGTGTATATTTTATTCTTTTCTAAGTCTGTCCATTTCTTTGTGCTATATTGATTTTGCTCTTCAAGCAGTTCATCAAATCGTGCAGTTGTGATTTCCATTTTTTTCTTTATAGTTATATAAATTTTAATCTTTAGTAGAAAAATGGAAAATATTTATTACAGCCCAAAAGGATTTTGGAGAGGTTACTCGGCAGTTAAAAAATTGTCAAAAGAGGCTGGTGTCAGTGAAAAAAAGGCATTAGAATTTTTAAAAAAACAAAATGTGTGGCAGATTTATTTACCTGCACCAAAGAAAATAATTAGACCCAGGTTTGATGTTTCCACTAAGAATGGAGTGCATCAAGGTGATTTGTTATTTCTGCCGCATGATACTTTTAGACGCAAGACATATACATATGCATTGACTGTGGTTGATATTGCGAGAAGATACAAAGAAGCAGAGCCACTGACTTCCAAGGATAGTAAAGAAGTTGCCAAAGCATTTGAAAATATATACAGTCGGCATTTAAAATATCCAAAATTATTACAAGTGGATCCAGGCAGAGAATTTATTGGTGCAGTATCGCAGTTGATGGCAAAACACAAAGTAAATATCAGACGGGGCAGAACAGAAATACACAGAGACCAAGCTATAGTGGAAAGATTTAACAGAACATTAGCTGAAAGATTGTTTGGGTATCAGTATGCTAAGGAAATAGATTCACAAAAACGCAACAGAGAGTGGGTAAAAAGATTACCGGAAGTTGTTAAAGCAATAAATGTGGAGACAAAAAAGCCCCCTCTTGTTGAAACAAAAACATTAGAAGATGATCCTATCTGTATGAATGCAAGTGTAAGATATTTATATCAACCCGGGGAACAAGAAGGTGGAAGACGCAGAGCAACTGATCCAATGTGGAGTGTAGATATTCACAAGATTAAAAGTTATATGGTGACGAAGGTATAAGTGTATATTATTTGAAATCACCAACGCCACAGAGAGGATTTGTCAAAGAAGAACTACTTATTGTTCCTGCTGATACCCAAATTTATAATTTTTTTGTAATATCCATGTGCATCAGTTGTAATTCCATCTTCTCGTATATATCTTTTTGAGTAAAATGGTGATAATGTAACTTTGTTTACTTTTATACCATATATCTCATGCTTTATTGAGCGTCTCATATTCATTTCATGGGTGTATTTTTTCTTGTTAAACAATGCATCCTTGTAGTTTTCAAAGTTTATATTTTTGTCTATTACATATTTTTTTACTCCCTTTGCTTTCTTAATTATCTGCTCATCCGCTCTCAAAAAAGATATAGCTTGGGTCTTAATCCAACATACTCAGCTATAGCAACACCAGCACATTCGTCTTTCATCTTGCCTATTACTTTTTTATTTGTATTATCGTGCAAAGGATGGTTTTGCGGATAATCACTCAAGTCAAACTCATCTTTCATTTCAGCCATGTCTTTGTACACATCTTTTGTTTTAATTTCTACTAGCAAGCTGTCAGTGTCGGTGTATAATAAAGTACATTTTTTCTTTAGGGTATTATAGTACCAATCATACATCATGTACTTTGATAAATCCTATACTGCCATCCCAACATAGATTGGTTTGTTTAATGTTAATTTCGTTTTGTTTACATGTATTGCTGACAATTCATCTGAAAATTTTATACGCCTGTTAAAGTTGGGTTTGGCTAGTATTTTTCTTAATTTTTCATTTTCAGAGCCGTCAGTTCTGACTAGTTTTATATCAGTCCGCTTGCGTAGATTTGCCATTGTTTTGCCAAACACAGAGTTGTTCATAAGTTTGTAAAAATCTTTTTCAAATTGTGATTTAGCTTTTTTCCTAAGTTCTGTGTTTAGGTTTATGTATGATTCCATCCATGTTTTTTCATTAAATTCTAATACTCTGTGTACTTTCTATAGTTTCATACCCAAAGATAAATACAGTTCCAGGCTTTTGTGATGTATCACATATTTTTCTTTGTCCATAAGATTTGGGACTAGTTGTTCTGTATTTATCATGCTATCATTTTCCAACAGATCTGTCTGGTATTTAGACAACCATTCTTTTTTTACTGCTTATCTTTCCGGTGCAAGTGGATAATCATTGTGAGCTTCATAGAGCTCTTTACGATATTCCAAATCAACGAATTTGTCCTTTGCCAGGTTTTGGTTTAGAAAATTTTAATTTTCCACTCTTTTTTTTGGTTTTGGTTTTCCAAACAAAGCCAGACTATGGAAGTAGCTGACTCATTGCCCACCCATAAAGATTATTTGCATCCAGATCCATTAAGTGGCTGATTTCCTCGTTAGGGTTATAATCAGCTACATGTGGATTGTTTGCTTTGGCATATCGTTTTGATAGCATACTTATTCCACCACGCATATCTTTTTCTAGAAACAAGTGCATGTCAATGTCTGTCAAAAGTTCTAATTCTATTTTTGAATGTTTAAGTAAAGCATCCCAAGATAATCCAGGTGCTGTGTAGTAATGCAAGGGATCGAGTATATATGCATTCATGCATGTTTTTCTGAAAGTTTGAAATACATCTGCTAACAGAGTTACATCAGTTTTTAGATATAAATCATGATAGTCTCCAAGAGTTTACAGTTAGACTCTTTCCATACTTTCTGCGCGTGGTCATAATCGTTTTGGGTAATACCCTTGTCTACAAGTTTATTGTAAAATGCTTCTTTGGGTGGTAATTGCGTTTCCTTAAATCTATCCATGCTATCAAAATGTTCATAACGATAAACACCTTTTCGTAAAAGTAAATCTGCTAACTCTCCAAACAGATTTTTGGTAATTTTGAAATCAGATTTGTCTGTCGCATTAACCAATGTTTCCAATGACGAAGCCATAAACTGAAAGCTATCCAAAAATCTACAGTGTCCAACACTAAATGAAATATACTTTTCAGCGTTGTTTGGGATGCATGTAATATTACCTGTCATTTTATGTATTTTTTGCATTATAAGATGACTATCACATCCTTTGAGGTTATGACATATAACAGGTATAGGTGTTTTGTTTGGTTTTATTTTCAGCTTTAGGTTGCAGTTTTTATGTGCTGCACCTCTGTATTCTCCTGTAAAATGACAGTGGTCTCTTACTTCACAGTTTTTGCCACATTTCCTACCTATTTAGTTTAAACTTATTTATTTTACATCGATTGTAACGAAAGCTCTATGAACTTATTTGAATCACTCTCGATGTCTTCCTGGGTAGAACCAGTACTAAGCAATGCAGATAAAGTGTCTTGCTCAGGGACACAACGCATATGGCAATGACGGGAATCGAACCCACGACTTTTGGATCATGGGTCCAACGCTCTACCACTAGACCACAGCGCTCCACTTTTAATTTTTTTTTTCTTTTATGATATATCCATAAACGTTGATAGCATGCATTAATAATTGCTTTTTTGTTAGCTAATTCTTTTGGTAAAATAATATATGAAGAACCTTTTAGTGGTTCATATTTTGCAATATTTAAGTAAAGCTTAACACAATGATCAACTTCTAATCCAGATGCTGTGTTTGTAAATCTTTCTAAGCTTTCTTGTATAAATGCAGAAGATTCATTATAAAACTCACTTATTTTTTCAGGGCTCAAAATGGCATTTTGTTCACTGCGTAATACTGCTGTGGTGTATTTTTTGGTAGCACCATCATCTTTAAATAAATCTATAGTAAGACCTAATTGAAACTTTAATCCATTTTTTTCCAGCTCTTTGATAATTTGTTTTGTAATGATAGATTTTTTATCACGGAATAGTTTTTGAGGATCTTTGTATTTATTTACAGATATTTCGTATGATCTAAAATATCCGCATATTAGATTGTCAACTAGTTTTAATTTTTTTCATCGTTTTTATCTTTGATATCTTGTTTTAGTTCGTTTATAACATTTTGTTTTAAATCGGCATATTTTTTATTTTGCTCATTTATAACATCTTCTTGTTTTTTCTTTTCTCTTTTACGTAGTTTTTTGTTATGTCGTCTCTTTCTTAAATTTTCTAATGTAGAATTTTGTTCCTTAACTGCTAGAATTGGTATATCTGTTTTTTCTGGTATTTCAATAGTCAAAAGACTATGGGCTAATACTTCTTTGCTTATAGCTCCTGTTTTGTACAGGTCTGCTAAAATTCTTACAGTCTCTTCGTTTTTTTCACTGCTCATGTTTTTTCTTTGTTATGTATTATAAATATAAATTCTTAAATATAAAATAATTATATATATAAAACGGAGAGTAGTATAAAAGTCTGCCAATTTTTAAAAGTAGGATTACATTCGCCGTGTAAAAATAAGCCGACTAAGGATTCTAATTATTGCAGTTTGCACAAATACAGATTAAAAACAAGCCGTGTTTCACCATGTTTATGGTGTGGAGAAGGCACTTATGCAAAATACAAATTTTGTTATAATTGCGGAGCTAATTACTTTAATGGTACTATAAAAAGGCATATAAAAAAAATATTTTAAATTAAACTTATATTAAATCATGCTTATTAGCTTGTATTAAAAAATAATTTGGTAAAAATTTTAGACTTTGGTTCTTCAGTACCATCTTTTTAAAAAAGTTTGTTAACCTAAGTTTTGATGTTTAACCTCTATTTTATAATAAAATTTAAACACCTAAATTTAAAACATTTTTCACAATTCAAGTTTAAAATGTTTGGTTATTTAGCGCCTTGGACATGCTAAATAACCAGTTAAATTGACTTAATTTTCAGTAAAACTGAAAATTTTGTGTGGTGGTTTTAGATTATTTGGGGTGATTTTGGTTGTGGCCCAGAACCCCCAAATAACATATATATATTGTGTATAAAAAATTCTATTTCACGCACAGTTATTGGTGCATCTAGCTCATCAAAAATACCATCATTGTCGTCAAAATCGTGATTATTACAGAAAGTCTCCGCACCTTCATTGACAACATCAGGAAGATCCTTATTCAATTAAAAACATCATGCGTACTTATATCACATTGCGAAGATTTCTTTTTCTTTGAAAAATGCTTGACGTAGGCGTTCAATATTGTTAATTTTTATACAAAAACAGAACCCGGCTCTGTGGTGTAGTCTTATGATGCAGATTTCATGCATATGTGAGGTTTCAATCCATTATGTAAATAAGTTTGTGAGATGAAAGCTTACATGCAGAATTTAACCAAGATTACAAACTTAAACCAAGCTTACATACAATGTACAAACTTTAACCAAGTTTTCGAAGTACAAAAGGGGCCATACCTTTGTTAAAATAAAATCAAGAGTTTTGAGGTGTTTTCTAACGATGCCAAATGCATGTGTGAAGTTTCATTATGTAAGTAATTTGCGAGTTTCAAGGCTTCAAACAAACTTTAACTCGGATGCAGACAACATTGACAACGATCTGGAATATCGACACATCCAGACCTGTTGTAGGTAGCGTGGAGTCATCAGCATACATGTCAACTGAAGCTTCTTTGGAAGTTAAAGGTAGATCATTTACATAAATCAAAAACCAAAGTGGTCCTAGTATGGATCGCAGAGGGACACCTGATTTGATGATTCTCTCCTCAGACTGATACTGTCCAACTCTGACTACTTGTGTCCTGTTAGACAGATATGACTGAAGCCAACTTATTGTTAAAGGCGAAAAATGATAAAAATGCAATTTTTATAATAGTATCTTATGATCAACCATGTCAAAAACCTTGCTCATGTCAAGGAAGACACTGCCAACAAAGTATCCAGAATCAGTTTGTTTCAACTAGCTATCAACAAGGTAAATAAGTGCTGTTTTACGAAATCCAGATTGAGCAAGTACAAAATATTAAATTGTTGAAAGAAAGAGTGCAGTTGCGCAGCAACATGTTTCTCAAAGGTTTTGGAAATTGTTGGTAATAATGAGATAGGTCTATAATTGTTCGGGTCATTTTTGTGTATTGGTAACACGCATGCAATTTTTAGATGATCAGGAAATATGCCTTGATCTATGCATTTATTAACGATTGAAGTTATAGCATTAATGATGCAATCCGATGATGCTTTTATAATACGAGGTCCAATACCATCTATACATTTTGCTTTATTATATATAATTTATCAATTATTGGCGTTACTTCGAAAATCGAGATGTAATCTATTTTAAATATTGCCTGTTTTAATTTATTATCAATACTTTTTTTTAATTCAGCGTAGTTATTTGCATATAGTGGAGTTTTGATTATTGTATTAGCAATATTAACAAAGTGGTCGTTTAGAGGGTCAGCTATATTTTTCTCCCCCTCAATTGTAACGTTATTAATATTTAAAATTGGTGGTAATTTAATAACAATTTGATTGGTCTGTGCAGATATCAATTTAATATGCGACCAAATAAATTTAGAGTCTTTTTTATCTTTAACTGCATTTGCAAAAACTTTTTCTTTTCTAAAAAAATCAGATGGCTAGTTTTATTCCTCCATTTTTTATATTCTGGCCATTTTTTTTAGCTTTATTGAACTTATGACGTAATTTTCTTGCCTCTTTAATTTTATCAGAGTACCATTCAGGCTGTTTTCGACTCTGTTTTAAAGGAGCATGTTTAGGAAGAGCACTGTTTAACACTGAGTATAAATATTCAAGTGAAGTGTTTGGATCAGTGAGTGTTTCAGCAGTATTTATTCCTGAATTATACAACTCATTTTTAAATTCTTGTTCATCAAATTTGCCAAATGATCTGTAATTAATAGTTGTATGACCGTTTAGCGAATCTTGATTTTGTCGTTTAATTTTCCTTATAAAACATATAGGATAATGATCACTCATGCATATGAATGGTACATTTATTTCGATTACATTTTCAGGATGTTTAGTATAGATATGATCAATTATTTTAGAACTTAAATTTGTCACTCTGGTAGGATGTTGATTAATTGCACAAGACCTTGATTAATGAGAAAATCTGACCATTTTTGATTGTCAAAGCCAGCCGTAGGAGAGTAATTAATATTAATGTCATCTAGAATGTATATTTCTTTGATTTCCTTTGACAAAACGCTATACTGATCTTCAAAAGTGTCAATACAAGATTGTAAAGAATTTGGAAGTCTATATATGAAAGATAGAAATAATGACTTGCTATTTGGAAAACGTACTTCTAGCCAAATACTTGCTATTAAATCATTTTCAAGATCAAATCTACGTACCGAAGGAATCTTATCACTAATGATATTATTACACCAATACTATATTCAAGCATATGGTAGAATAACGAAGACAACAAACATTAAAACTCAGAATTGTATTTAGATATCTGCTATATATCGTATGTATAATATGCTGCAGTTAGTGGAACCGTACATGGCTACATTAGACCTCTCCTTTCGGAAAAAAATACTGAAACAACACATAACACACCAAATATTTTCCCTTCAAAGTTTCATTATTGATGGAATACGTTTTGGCTCAAGCAGGTGAGCAAACTTAGGACGTACAATTTTGCAATCTCTTTACATTAAATACTGTACTGAAAAGGTTCACATTTTCAAAGCGGAACTTCAACATTTTTGCATGTCGTGTTACAAAGTGTATTGTGATTAAAAACTCTGTACAACAGCACAGTTGTGTCCTTCCTTAACTAGCTGCAACCTATATTTTACAAACAATATTGGGATCTCTCTGTAATATTACGTGGAATTAAGTGTGCAGTATATTCATTATATAGCGGAAATTCCCAAGTTGCGCTTCGTTTTTCCTTTAGTATATATTGGCCAAGTACAATTGTATTGATATGCCTTACCACGATACATTTCAGACATACTGAGTCCAGATCAATTTAGCCGGGCAGGAATAAAGGAGCTTGACTCCAGACTTAAAACAAAAATGCAATAAAATCGGAATAAAAAAGCCATTGAGAATAAGGTGAAAATACATCGTTATCCTCTATAACTGAGTAATGGTATATACAGGAATTTAACGAGTTCTCATTTTATATAAGATTTACGGAAACGAGTTATGAATTATTTCAATATTAACGAACCTAATTTCAACGAAAACATATCATAACGAGTATCATACATCTTACATGTAATGAGGGTCAGTTTTAGGCCCTGTTTATCACATGACATTATAGTCAAATGCGTAAACAATAGTTAAGATGTACAGAAAACCGCCAGGACGTCAGACGAATTTTGGCGTCAAAAAGTCATTTGACGTCATGTCGTAAACAAAATCAAATCAAATCAAATCCAGTTCATTGGTATATTATGATGTTATTAATTAAGTGGTTTCATATTGGCCCAGTTATTGGTCCATTAACTCGGACAATATGAAAACACTTAATTAATGACAGTTCTATTAATTAACAGCCGCTACAGTATAATTTGTTTTTAATCAAATTATTTTGACATACTTTGCGTTTATTTATAGTAGCGTTAATTTCATTTGTATGTCAAAAAGCGGGCGCGAATGACGTCACTTAACGTGAATGACGTCACTTAAATCTCGTATTGGCGAGTTTATTCATATTGGCCTTGTTTTTTCATATTGGCCGACTTCCGGCCGAGTTTGCGTCGTATTGTGTGTAGAGTTTCTAGTAAAACAAGGCTTATAAGAGGCGCCAGAATAAAAAGGGATTTGCCAATAAAATCCCTTTTTCACTATATAAATGAGCATTTTATATAGGGTAAAAATGCAAATAAACACCGCCCAATTTTCACTTTGCAAAAAAACGTGCTATCCAAGAGCTAAAATGTGCTCCATGCAGAGGCCACATTGATACGAGGGTGGAAATTTCCTCGCATTTTCATGGCATAAAAACGAGGAAATTTCCTCGTTTTGCAGCAGTAGTGCCAAGTAACAACAAACAGTGTTTTGAGTCATGTGGAAATCCTATCCATGCAAAAACGAGGAAATTTCCTCGTTTTGCAGCAGTCGTGCCCAGTAACAACAACGTAAAACAATATATAGTATCAATCTTTATTATTAAAAGGTATGTATAATGAACAAAAAAAATTCCTCGTTTTACAGCAGTAGTGCCCAGTAACAACAAACTGTGTTTTGAGTCTTTTGTAGATATCCATGTAAAACGAGGAAATTTCCTCGTTTTTTGCCGCAGTAGAACCAAGTAACAACAAACTGTATTTTGAGTCATGTGTATAAAAACGAGGAAATTTCCTCGTTTTGCAGGAGTAGTGCCAAGTAACAACAAACAGTGTTTTGAGTCATGTGTAAATCCTATCCATGCAAAAGCGAGGAAATATCCTCGTTTTGCAGCAGTAGTGCCCAGTAACAACAAACTGCGTTTTGAAACTTTTGTAGCCATCCCTGTAAAAACCAGGAAATTTCCTCGTTTTTTGCCGCAGTAGAACCAAGTAACAACACACTGTGTTTTGAGTCATGTGTAAATCCTATCCATGTAAAAACGAGGAAATTTTCTCGTTTTGCAGCAGTAGTGACCAGTAACAACAAACTGAGTTTTGAAACTTTTGTAGATCCCATCCCTGTAAAAACGAGGACATTTCCTCGTTTTTTGCCGCAGAAGAACCAAGTAACAACAAACTGTGTTTTGAGTCCTGTGTAAATCCTATCCATGTAAAAACGAGGAAATTTCCTCGTTTTGTCGCAGTAGTGCCAAGTAACAACAAACTGTGTTTTGAGTCATGTGTAAATCCTATCCATGTAAAAACGAGGAAAGTTCCTCGTTTTGCAGCAGTAGTGACCAGTAACAACAAACTGCGTTTTGACACTTTTGTAGCTCCCATCCCTGTAAAAACGAGGAAATTTCCTCGTTTTGCCGCAGTAGTGCCAAGTAACAACAAACTGTGTTTTGAGTCATGTGTAAATCCTATCCATGCAAAAACGAGGAAATTTCCTCGTTTTGCAGCAGTAGTGCCCAGTAACAACAATCTGCGTTTTAAAACTTTTGTAGATCCCATCCCTGTAAAAACGAGGAAATTTCCTCGTTTTTTGCCGCAGTAGAACCAAGTAACAACAAACTGTATTTTGAGTCATGTGTAAATCCTATCCATCTAAAAAAGAGGAAATTTCCTCGTTTTGCAGCAGTAGTGCCCAGTAACAACAAACTGCCTTTTGAGCCTTTTGTAGATCCATGTAACAAACGTGAAACTGTGTTTTGAGTCTTTTGTAGATCCTATCCAATGCCGCAGTAGTGCCAAGTAACAACAAACTGTGTTTTGAGTCATGTATAAATCCTATTCATGTAATAACGAGGTAATTTCCTCGTTTTGTCACAATAAGAAGAAAATACCATGAATATGTAGTTTTTGTGATTTACACAATCAACTGACGAGACACTTTTTAAACAAATAAATACATAATTTAAATAACAATTTATAGAGGATATTTGTTGGTTTGTCGTGAATATAGGATTTATTTTCATCTCGAAGTGAGAAAACTTATATTTTATCGTGCTTTAGCATGGTAACCTTTTTCTTGTAACAGGCATGGGTCTACACTAAAAACAACGCATATTACATCTAGACGGTGAACAATGAACTTGTTCAATCACAAGTATCCTGAATAATATAGCTTCCCTGGTGACATATGTGCTTAACCTACAATATGTGGGATAGTATTCGCCAATTTGTTACCAATACAGTGGTGAATGAGCTTCCGTATCGACACGAATACACAAAAGTCATCAGAGCGAGAGATATCTCTTAAAAACAGATATCTCTCAAAAAACAGAGATATCTCGTTAAAAAGAGATACATCCTGAAGTTAAAGAGACATCTCTCTAACTTAAAAGTGATATATATTTTTTTGAATAATTATAGGTTATTAGATATGTATGGGGATATATGCATGAGTACTTCAGCGTAACAATATTGCGAGACTTTAGGAGCGTAATACGATGAAGAACGAGTGCATATAAATACCAAAACAATTACTACTACTACTACTACGGCTTACGTTGATGCTAATACTATACTTTAAACAACTGCTCCTGCTACTACACTACTACTGCGACTACTACTACTTTTAGAACTGCTACTACTACTGCTACTAATACCATTACTACTAATAATAATAATATTTGTAGTAGTAGAAATAGTAGCAGTAGTAGACTAGTAGTAGCAACAGCAGTAGAAGTAGTAGTATTAGTAGCAGCAGCAGCAGTAGTAGAAGCTGCAGCAGCAGCAGCAGCAGCAGTAGTAATAGTAGTAGCTGCAGCAGCCGAACAGCAGCATTAGCAGTAGAAGTAGCAGCAGAGCAACATCAGTAGTAGTAGTAGTAGTAGTAGTAGTAGTAGTTGCATTAGCAGAAGTAACAGTCGTAGCAGCAGTAGTAGTAGCAGCAACAATGTGAACATCAATCAAGTCGAAATATCAAATTTAACATAATGCAATACATAATGAAAAAAACATGTGCGCTATGTTTCATCAGTGGTATGCTTAGAAGAATCGTTATGTGATCCACCTTTCTCTTCTTCCTTAAGTTTCTGGTTTCTGAAAAAGACTATAAGCAAATTCTTGAAAATACACGTGCAAACTATGTCAACAGTTTAAGTTGATCTAAGTCGTTAAGAAGCGTACTTGTTTATGTTAACATACTTGTTTATGTTAAACACACACTCCTGAAAATATGTTTAATGGATATGAACTATTTCATATTAAAATATGAAATATGATTTATATGAAATATAAATTAAAACAAATATCAAGATTATATGATTATGATGCTCACATGTACGTCCGAAAGTGACAGCTAACGCGAACATTTGTAATACTGACACGTGTCGATGTGACTGTGACAGCCGTACGCTATGCTACCAGAAACATACGTATCAGGTACATACGGGTTAGAATCACGTCGGAACATGTTAGTTTCATACTTACTTTCATATACTTTCGAGTTATCCATCACATACGTACATGTTAGTATATCGTACGCACTAGCGGGTCCAGTGGGGAGCGCACCCGGCGCCCCACTCCCCCCCCCCACCCCTAAAGTTTCCGGAGCATACATGTATGTCCATGTTACTGTAGATAAAATATCAAACAATTTTGATGCACGCTCTCAGTATATATTTTTTTCTCTTTCGCTTCGCTCGCTGGAAGCATAATGGCTAATGAGTGGTTTAATTAACATATTGTTAAATCCTTTTTGTGTTAAACAATTTCGATGCACCTCTGTATAAAAAAAAATTCTCGCTCGTTTCGCTCGCTCGACGTATAATGGATAATGACTGGTTTAATTAACACATTGTTAAATCCATTATGTGTTAAACAATTTCGAAGCACACCCTCAGTATAAAAACAATTCTCGCTTCGCTCGCTCGACGCATAATGGCTAATGAGTGGTTTAATTAACACATTGTTAAAGGGATTGTAGCGACACAGCCAAACAAGCTCTATTATTTAGAGTTCTGAAAAACTTGGAAAAAGGTGAAAGAATTATCAAAATCGGATGATAAACAAAAAAGATATAACCATTTAAAGGTTGTTTTAAAAAGGATATGGAAGCCGCCATTTTAGAACTATGACATCATAGTTTCATATTACCATATATGGAATATTGATAAATATCTTTTAAAACGAAGAAAATCATTGCAAATGAATGCAAAAATGTTTACTGGTCATATAAAGCATTATTGCCATTAATTATTACATATTTTTCATACAATTGCTGTCGTTTTTCCCCATAAATGTGTAACTTTTCATATCTAAAACTATTGCATATATGGTAATTTAGAACCGTGATGTCAAAGCTTTCAGAATGGCCGCTTCCATATCTGTTTCAACAGAAACTTCAAATGATCGATATATTCTTCTTTGTTGATCATCCGATTTTGATAATTCTTTCACCCTTATTCAAGTTTTTCAGAACTCTTAATATTAAAGATGGTTTGGCTGTGTCGCTACATTCCCTTTAAATCCTTTTTGTGTTAAAAAATTTCGATGCACGCTCTCAGTATAATTTTTTTCGCTCGCTTCGCTAGTTCGACGCATAATGGCTAATGACTGGTTTCATTAACACATTGTTTAATCCTTTTAGTTGAAAACGGACTTTTTTACCCTATCAACTACCGCAACCGTTGTATGAGGCTAGATACGGACCGACCATAAAATTGACCAAAATCTTACGCCTCCACTAAGCTGAAATCCTGGATCCGCCCCTGGTACGTGCATGTGAACTATTCAAGATTGTTCGTTTAAGTATCGCGGATGTTCGTGTAATTGTCACATGCCCGTGCTTGAAGAACTTGAATGCGTACAGCTAAGAATCATGTATGCAGTGTTTCTGTCATGTACACGTTTTAATATTTACGTCAGCCTGTAGGGTACCCTGTCGTGTTAGCTTGCGCCTGCGTACGTGTTGATATAGTGTACGATCTACGTACGCAATGTATTATATAAATATAATATATTATTGGTATTACAGTGTTTAATTTTAACAGTTAATAACGTTCCAAAACTATTTGTTATATACTAATATTATAATTAATATTTATGACTGAACAAATACAAGTTAATCTATATTTAGAAAAACTAATGGGAGAGAAATAGAATATTGTTTTCCCCAATTATCACTGCACGATAGCTTGCTAATTTATTGACGATTACGCGATCTTGATGTTACAAAAGTGGATTAAAGGGGTTGATGCACTATTTCCAAACACAGTTCATTTTAAAGGGCTCTGAAAAACTTGAAAAAAGCTGAAAAGATTATCAAAATGCCATGAAAAATAAAGGAGATATGACGGATTGAAAATGTGCAAAGAACATAAATGGAGGCGGCCATCTTTGAACGATGACGTCATCGCGCCGTTTTACCATATATGGCATATTGACAAAATGTATTTTAAAGCAAAGAAACCCACTGCAAATTGATTAAAAATAAATATAACGATGTAAAATGCATACATTTTAGTATTATTTTTCATTTGCAGTGATTTTCTTTGCTTTAAAAGACATTTTATTAATATGCCATATATGGTAAAACGGCGCGATGACGTCATCGTTCAAAGATGGCTGTCTCCATTTATGTTCTTTGCAAATTTTCAATAGGTCATATCTCCTTTATTTTTCATGGGATTTGAAAGAACCTTCAACCGCGTTACGGTTTGTGGCAACTTGAATATCAGATTGAAATGTAAGGAACCGTGCCACGTTTTATGTACGTTACGTATTATCTGCATAATATTGATAATGTCTTTGTTTTGTTTGTCTGGTGTTTTACGTCATTTCTAACACATGCAAGGTTATATATGACGGTCGATTGTTACATATTAACTATAACGAATGTACGTGTAGGTTTTAAGTATTTCATTTTGTATCACAATGACATACTTACATGTAAGGTAAAATATGTGTATGCGTTAGTCTTATATACACGCGTGGTAGCTATAACGTGCGTTCTTATTAATACCGTGTCGTATGAACAATAAGACGTTTCATAAGTCTTATTTCGTGGACCAGATATAGTGCTCGTGTTTTTTGATCCACATTTCTTTAAAGGGACACACTTGAAATGTTTATCAAGCATTGAAATCAGCGTCTCGATTTATTTATCCAGTAGCATTTTGACTATAAACCTGCTTGCATACAATTTAATTACATTCTGAGATTAATTTGTTTCGTCTTAGTCTACCATAAGTTTATGTATTTAGACAGCAATCTAATTGCGTAATAAAACAAAATATATTCGGTGTAACGATGCAATTTTAACACTATTAACTTTAGATTACTTTGGAGAAACCATTCAAATGTGACCAGTCTATGGATTGGCTTATCGTTTGGTCAATCCACATGGTCAATGATCATTTATCATAAATATATACTGAAACGAAAAAGAAACGCAACCCGGGAATTTCCGCTGTATATTGTATGTACTGCAGTTAATCGTAAGAAATTTCCGTTAGGAAAAACGTCTAAAACAGCAACTAGTATTCCTTCAAAGTTGCATTATTGGCCGAGTACGTGTTTGGCTCTGGCATGTGAGCAAACTTAGGATGCACATTTTTGCAAACTCTTCATTAAATACATTACTAAAATGGCTCAATGTTTCAAAGAGAAACTTCAACATTTATGAATTTACAAAGTGTACTGCGATAAAACTTCTACAACATCACAGTTGTATCCTTTCTCTAACTAACTGCAACTTTTTGTTTACACAACATCTTTGAATATCTTTGGAATAGTATGTGAATTAAGTGTGCAGTATATACAATATATATAGTGGACATTCCCGAGTCTGATTACGTGTTTAACTAACCAATGATAAAAAAAAACACCACAAATGGAAAATACTGTTTTATATTCATGTATTTCTACAACATTTTTTAGTTTCAGTTTTAAAACAGATGATGGCATTTTTAATGCATTGACTTGAAAATCATTTGAACATAAATTCATTGTTTAAAAAAAAGGATAATGTAATATCAATTGAAAGGAGTACATTTTTTTTTTTTTTTTCAGAATTGTTCAAATACATTATTGTTGCATTAACTTGATAATTTTTTTTAAACGAACCATAAACCACGAAAAGGCTCGTGAAGAAGTTACTTCCTGACTATGGTTACGCGCCATTGTTGGCTGTTTTAAACTTGGCAATAAAATCGCAGTTTATTACAACGCTAGCATCGTGTGTAGATATCGCATAGGTGCTAATATTGGTAATTTCATAACGTTTCTTTTATTTATTTTTTAAGAAATCTAGACCGGAAGTCTCATGACATCAGGTTTTGGAATAGATTTCTTTATAAACAAAAAAGAAGATGTGCATGATGTACCGCCTTCACGAATTAATTGATGCACCATACTAAAATAACAGGTTTTGAACTGTTTTAAAAAGACACTAAATATGATCATTTGTATAATTATATTAAACTCGGGTAGAAAGAAATAACAATGTGCGATATTTTTAAAAATCATTATTGCACAGAGTGCCACTTTAAACAGTTCATGTTTTATAATATAATGTTTCGTGTAGGTTGCATTCGTCTAGCCTAGAAGAATTCATATATATACTCGGTAAAAAACGTTTTGGACCAGGGTATATAAAGTCATATATAAAAATAAAACTAGTGGACAAAATTTAAGTATCTTTCTTTAGTAACCAAGGTCTACCCTACCCGGTTAATTTGGTACCAGGAAAATTAAATTCCAAACAAGATTTGATTTTAAAAAAATATCGCGAATACACAAAGGGTCTGTAAAAAATGTTGCAAAGTCCATACAAAGTAACAGTTACGGACACATTCGAGTAACCAATAAAAAGATTATTATTTTTTCGCAAACTTTCATTGTAAACGATAATTATTGTTGATTATTGATCTATTGTGAATTATCAACTGAGATCATAAGGGTTATGGTCATGGTTCAGCGATCATTGTACGAGTTCGAACCCTGCCATGGTCCAAAACTTCTTTTACAGAGTATATATAAAGGTAAATAATACATTTCATAATTAATCGTTTTAGTTTGAAACAGGGAAGCAAATTTAAAACCGGAAGTAACCTAATTTATAATCTGCAACTTCGAGATTCTTATAATTTTATGTGGTTATCAAATAATTTGTGAGATTATTTTCTCATCATTATCTATTTAAAATCGCTATAAAATGGATGGAGGAACGTTAATTCAACGCTACAATAAAATATAACATAAGTAAATTGTTTTTCACATTTGATGACGTAATAAGTTTACAGATCATGTACGCATGGTTGAATTCTTGAATTAGATCCTTATCGCGGAGGTAATTAACACCTCTGCCTGCCCCTCTAATCCTTATGAAAACACTCCAATTAGTGGCTAAGGACGTATGCTTGTCAGGAGTTCATGCCTCAAGGCGTTATTTGGTCAGATAATTATGTCATTAATTAACACTGGGAAATGAATGTTTTGACCCACTTTAAAGGGATCGCGGCACGGTTTTAAAGGGTCGCGGTCAGATTAAGGATCGCGGCATGTCTGTTTCAAAAGTAAGGGATCGCGGCGCCGATACGCCATAAATGGCTGGGGAAGACCCTGGTCTAGGATTCTTAGATACATTGTAATTGAATATTGATAATCATAGATACATACGACACGATAATTAAAACTAGCTAGTTTACAGAACAAACAAAGAATGATGTTTTATTTATAGAATAAAGGTATCAACAAGTTATCATGCTGACATTTTAACTGCAATTAAAGAAAAATCCATCTATTTTGTTCACAATGCAAAGAGAATAATAAATGGGTATTTTCATGACACCCTATATCAGGCCTGAGACGCCATATCAGCCCTCGAGCTGAGAGCTTTAGCTCGAGGGCTGATATGGGTCGAGGGCCTGATGTAGGGTGTGATATGAAAATACACATTTTTATTCTGTTTATCATATACTTCAGCAATGACTTTGTTGAACTGCCAAATTCAACTAATTTAATGCGCTTTTTTTCCAGGGAGAATTAATAAATGTAATCACATTTGTATGTTTTCATTCACGTCTGTCGCGTAAACTTGTGTATATATAAACGACATTTCTTTCCGAAATTTGATTTAAAATGAATGTCATTGACTTTGAAATTGTCTAATTCAGAAAGTGAATGGTCACAAGTGGTTATTTTATCCACGGATGGTTCTATATAATTGAGTTTATTATAAAGTTGTTAAACTATCTTTGTGGTCCGTGTATTATGCCTTATTTATTTCTTTATTTGACTTTTATCTATCTATCATCCATTTTATTTCATCCTCATTACTAGTCAAGTCATTTCCGTAGAGTTATGGTCAAAGATGACAGCTCAACGTACACATGTAGATGTATCGCCAATAATCTGGCGCGAAAGCAGGATGACAAACAGACGACATACCCCAGCGGGCAAATGACGTTGGGTTGACGTTGGACTGACGTCAGTTTCTGACGTTGGATTGACGTTGGATTTAGGTTGAAAATTGAAGTTTTCTGGACGTCAGTAATCCGACGTTGGTTCAACGTCAGAAACATGACATTGGTCCAACGTCAAAAATCTGACATTGGACTGACGTTGAAAATAGAAGTTTTTTAGACGTCAGATTCTGACGATGAACAACACAGATCATAATTATGTGTGTGTTTAGTTCTATAATTTGAACTATAGGCAAACACCATTAAACCGTCACATTTGTAGTCTCACTACCACATATGTGTGCCAAGAAGGGAAACTCTCAACAACACAACATTATGACTGGACTTATAGATGGACTTCTCAATGATTTAGCTTATATTAGAAATTATATAAACTTTTAAGTAACCTACTTAATTATAATACATGCCAGCAAGATATTAATAATTAAAACAATGCATTAGTAAATCAACAGATATACAGAAAAAACATATATACCAATATATAACCTTGCATTACACATTAAAAATACGTAAATTAACATTATACATTATCTCCCTTTACGTGCCCTCTCACATAAGCAAGCATGCCAACGTCAGAACGACGTCGTACTCCAACGTTGTTTAGACATCTTAAATCAGACGTTGTACCAACGTTGGATTTAGGTCGCCGACGTTGCGACCAAAATCCAACATATATCCAACGTTGATCCAACGTCGTGTGTTTGCTGGGACGATACGAGTGACACATCGTATACAATCGTAACTAATCGGTAATTTCCGTATCACTCCGCTGAAAGAATCATAAAGAATATTCGGTTATTTCCGTGATATGACATTTTTTAACCGTGTGGCTTTATTGCCCGGCAACTACATCCTGATTGATATGACTGCCTAAGTCTATATCGTAACAACGTATTTATATGGAAGTTTGTGATAAAATCTCATACTCAACGAGTACTAAGATAACTGAATACAATTATTGAAGCAAATTGTTCTGCATATTACCTAATTTTGATTATATCGCACCAATACTACATTTTAAACCTAAAAATATATGCAGGGAAATGCGATTGTAGCGATAAGAGAATCAGGCACTTCTGAAAACACCATGAGAGAAGTGAAAATCAAATAGAGTATATTAATACCTATATATACGCATATAAACATGTTAATATTCCCGATCACCCGTGAAATTCTCTTAAACATACGCTTGAGCAGTAAAATACAATACAAATCTCTTATTACTCTGTTTTAAAACACACTTTTAGATATGTATATTTCTCCCTCATAACATTAGATATAATAACCATGATAACATACACTGTTCTTAGATAAAATATTTAGTAATATAACTAACATAAATAAACATGTACGCTGTAGAACTTAAATAAAAAGAAACAAAAAAAATATAAAAATGCTTACCTGTGAAATGTAAGTCGTTTCATCTCATTTAAATCCATCTTCTATATACTGACTGTATCAATATGTTTTTCAAAGTGTCAAAAACGCCCACTAATACACTAAACCACCAGATGCTAAACCAGATGCACCAGCTGTTATTTAGACAACGGGTGGACGAGTCTATTTTGCCAATAAGGGGTGATAAGTTATCTGTCGCTATGAAGAGTTGGTTTTATTGAATCAGTATTTTAATTACAATAATTCCAGTATGTGAATTACAAGAAATCAATATTGTAAATTTAATAAGATTAAACAAATGACTTTGTTGGAAATAATTGTTACAATGACAAAAGAGTAATATAGATTTTTTTTTAAAAAATCCGAAATACCTCTAGCGAAAATGATATCTTCCAGAAATTATAATTTGGATTTAGTTGAATTTTAGCTGTGTTTCGAGCCTTATGGAAGAAATATATTATTTGCGATGTATTATTTCCACGGATTTAAAGAAATTGAAGGTAAGAATGAATATTTATTATTTTTTAAGTTGCTAATATATAAAAAAAGTGAATATTAAATAATACAGCAGGTGCTTGATTTATACTAATAAACCACCGATTTATCGTGTCGTTATGTTTTATAGAGTATACATTTGCATAATATAGCAGTGGCATTTCAGTTGTATATATATAAATGTTACTTCGGATTAAAAGTTTCTTTAATATAATACTGCATACATGTCCGTCCGTCCGTCCGTCCGTCCCTCTCTCTCTCTCTCTCTCTCTCTCTCTCTTTCTCATGGGATAATGTAGGGTCCTTATATATAAGGACTCTGGATAATGTGAACTATCGAGTTTTATTTTTCACTGCCAGTTGTTGCAACTTTATTTAGAGGGAAAAAAACTGTTAATTTTAAATATTTAACTTTAACTTGGAAATGTCCTAACTAAGAAACTGAGTGGTAGTTTTTGAAAATCGGTCAAGTGCATTGTAGTATTATTAAGGTATATATCGTTGTTTTGACATACACAGACATACGGATAAGGGATGCACGGGCGGATTCATTCGTATGCGAATTAAAATATCAAGTACTACATATAACGCGTAGCTAGAATTTGACAAATTGAAGTAAACCGTACATTAATTTATATATAGCCACATAGGACATCATTCTAGAAACAAAATTACAAATAAATGAAAGTTTAAAACCAGACAATATTATTAAATTTCAGATCGTGTTTAGTCATGGCGTGTAATACTTGTAATGCGTGTAATGCACTTGAAGAGTAAAGAAAGTCATCAATGGGGTTACATTTTTACGTGCTGTTCGATGTAAAATTACTTTGAATAAACGCAGACTTACTGTTATCTTTAAAAGTTTGCATTATACACTATTATAGATAAACATCACGCAAATAAACGCAAGGTAGTAATTCCGGATTTGTATTTTTTTAGAATTGTTCAGCTACATTATTTCTTTATTAACTTGATAAAATTAAACTAAATAACTTTTAAGCCATAGATCACTTAAAGAATTTACACTGAACATTTAAAATAAAAGACCCGAGAAGGTATATCTATCCCAACTATGGTTACGCGCTAGAGATAGCAATTTTAAACTTGGCGGTAAAAAAAATCGTAATAGAATGCGTTCTAACAAGCTTTGTCTTCCGTGTATTCCAGTCGTAATTGTGGAATTGTTAAAATACATTATTGTTGCATTAACTTGATAAAATAAATTTTAGGTCTCCCTAAAATACATCCTCAATAGCATCAGTAGGGATGTTTTCTACCAACCATAATATGATATTATGTTCACGACATAAGACTTCGCTCCGCTTCATAATGCTATGCATCTATGCATTTTGAGCACACATGTGAAACACTGACTGTGTGCGATTGCATTACAAAAGTGAGAATTTCAAAGTAACTATTCACTGCCACCTGACAGTTATCCATATCGTACAAACTCGATAACTTCCGTAGACTATCGGAACTTGAGGCTGTTCCGAATCATATAATTGCGGTGTTAGGTACAGTTGCATGTGAAATGGATACTTTCTGCATGAAAACAAAATATAATCTAAAAACACGTCTGCATTTTAGAGTGCGTCCATAGTAATTTCAATAATGTAACATGGTTATTCAGCGATTTATATGTGGGAAAGGGTTGAACACGTGACGAAATCAGCTTAATCTCCCTGGTGGCTGGTCCGAAAATATGTAAATAAGTTTGAGCAGACCAGTAGGTCATATACCACTATTGCATTTCCCATTATAGCCATTTGGCCTACAACCCCTATTCCTATATCCGAACTGATGATAAAACCTAAATGTTTTTAAAGAACTATCTTAGAGACATTCAAAAATGACCAGCAAATTGGGACTTTTGTATTGCGTTCAGCCTCTAATATTGCACTGAAGGTGGGCACCCCCAGAATGGCAGTAAAGAAATTTTACTTTTTGCAAATATACTCTCAGCAAATTGTACCCATAAAAATGCAAATTTCAGTCAACATATCCTAACTGAACAAGTTTTATGTTGGAAATATATTTTTTGGATGTTTTATGGGGATTTGTTATGATTTGGATAATTGTATCAGAATCTACCTTACAATCTGACTATATGCCCTAATAGACCTATACTTTTTTCAACCAATCAGAAGCCCCAAATCAATAATGGTATGGGTGCCAGTAAGCGAGTTGTCTACTATACTGTCTCTGTTTAAAAGAAACTAACCCGCCAAATAACTGCACAATTTCACTACAAAACCGATTATTAAAACACAATCAAGATGTTCGGGTCCGTATCTAGCCCCATAAAACGGTTGCGGTAGTGCATTGATAGGGTAAAATAGTCCGTTTTCAACTAAAAGGATTAAACAATGTGTTAATGAAACCAGTCATTAACCATTATGCGTCGAGCTAGCGAAGCGAGCGAGACATTTTTTTATACTGAGGGCGTGCATCGAAATTGTTTAACACAAAAAGGATTTAACAATGTGTTAATTAAACCAGTCATTATCCATTATGCGTCGAGCGAGCGAAACGAGGAGAAGATTTTTTATACTGAGGGCGTGCATCGAAATTGTTTAACACAAAAATGATTTAACAATATGTTAATTAAACCACTCATTAACCATTATGTTTCCAGCGAGCGAAGCGAAAAAGAAAAAAATTATACTGAGAGCGTGCATCGAAACTGTTTGATATTTTATCTACATTAACATGGACATACAGGCATGATCCGGAAACTTTATGGGGGGTGGGGGTGGGGGTGGGTGGCGCCGGGTGCCCTAGGGCGTACGATATACTAACATGTACGTATGTGGTAGATAACTCGAAAGTATATGAAAGTAAGTATGAAACTAACATGTTCCGACGCGATTCTAACTCGTATGTACCTGATACGTATGTTACTGGGCTTATATTACGGTAAGAGGGCTGGCGTGGCGCAGTCGGTAGCGCGGTGGATTTGTGACCGGAGGCCCCAGGTTCAATCCTCCGTGGTGCCACTGAGTTCCGTTGGTGTGTTCTTGGGCAAGACACTTTTCCTTAGCCTCGTCCGTCGGATGGGGACGTAAGCCGGGCGGTCCCGTGTATCGGTCTATCTACCGAGCACGTTAAAGAACCATAGGAATCTATTCGATAATAAGAGTAGGGCAGGTTCCCGGATTCCTATGTATCCTTCCCCTCTCTCTGGGGCGGCTCTAAATAACCTGTACTGTGTTGATGAGCCGTTAAACAACATTCAATTATATTACGGTAGCATAGCGTATGACACGTGTCAGTATTACTAACGTTCGCGTTAGCTGTCTCGTTCGACGTATATGTGAGCATCATCATCATATAATCTTGATATTTGTTTTAATTCATATTTCATATAAATCATATTTCATATTTTAATATGAAATAGTTCATATCCATTAAACATATTTTCAGGAGTGTGTGGTTAACATAAAAACGTATGTTAACATAAACAAGTACGCTACTTAACGACTTAACAGATCAACTTAAATTGTTGACATAGTTTGCACGTGTATTTACAAGAATTTGCTTATAGTCTTTTTCAGAAACCAGAAACTTAAGGAAGAAGAGACAGGTGGATCACATAACGATTCTCCTAAGCATATACCAATTATGAAACAGAGCGAACATGTTTTTTTCATTATGTATTGCATTATGTTAAATTTGATATTTCGACTTGATTGATGTTCACATTGGTGCTGCTACTACTACTGCTGCTACGACTGTTACTGCGGCTAATGCAACTACTGCTGCTTCTGCTGCTACTACTACTACTACTACTACTACTACTACTGATGTTGCTCTGCTGCTACTTATACTGCTAATGCTGCTGTTCTGCTGCAGCTACTACTATTAATACTGCTGCTGCAGCTTCTACTACTGCTGCTGCTGCTACTAATAGTACTACTACTACTGCTGTTGCTACTAATAGTCTACTACTGCTACTATTTCTACTACTACAAATATTATTATTAGTAGTAGTAATGGTATTAGTAGCAGTAGTAGTAGCAGTTCTAAAAGTAGTAGTAGTAGCAGTAGTAGTGTAGTAGCAGGAGCAGTTGTTTAAGGTATAGTATTATCATCAATGAAAGCCGTAGTAGTAGTAGTAATTGTTTTGGTATTTATATGCACTCGTTCTTCATCGTATTACGCTCCTAAAGTCTCGCAATATTGTTACGCTGAAGAACTCATGCATATATCCCCATACATATCTAATAACCTATAATTATTCCAAAAAATATACCACTTTTAAGTTAGAGAGATTTCTCTTTAACTTCAGGATGTATCTCTTTTTAACGAGATATTTCTGTTCTTTGAGAGATATCTGTTTTTAAGAGATATCTCTCGATCTGATGACTTTTGTGTATTCGTGTCGATACGAAAGCTCATTCGCCACTGTATTGGTAACAAATTGGTGAATACTATCCCACATATTGTAGGTTAAGCACATATGTCACCAGGGAAGCTATATTATTCAGGATATTTGTGATTGAACAAATTCATTGTTCACCGTCTAGATGTAATATGCGTTGTTTTTAGTGTAGACCCATGCCTGTTACAAGAAAAAGGTTACCATGCTAAAGCACGATAAAATATAAGTTTTATCACTTCGAGATGAAAATAAATCCTATATTCAGGACAAACCAACAAATATCCTCTATAAATTTTATTTAAATTATGTAGTTATTCGTTTAAAAAGTGTCTCGTCAGTTGATTGTGTAAATCACAAAAACTACATATTCGAGGTCTTTTCTTCTTATTGTGACAAAACGAGGAAATTACCTCGTTATTACATGAATAGGATTTATACATGACTCAAAACACAGTTTGTTGTTACTTGGCACTACTGCGGCATTGGATAGGATCTACAAAAGACTCAAAACACAGTTTGTTATTTCATGGATCTTTAAAAGGCTCAAAAGCAGTTTGTTGTTACTGGGCACTACTGCTGGAAAACGAGGAAATTTCCTCGTTTTTAGATGGATAGGATTTATACATGACTAAAAACACAGTTTGTTGTTACTTGGCACTACTGCGGCAAAACGAGAACATTTCCTCGTTTTTACAGGGATGGGATCTACAAAAGTTTCAAAACTCAGTTTGTTGTTACTGGGCACTACTTCTGCAAAACGAGGAAATTTCCTCGTTTTTACATGGATAGGATTTACACATGACTCAAAACACAGTTTGTTGTTACTTGGTTCTACTGCGGCAAAAAACGAGGAAATTTCCTCGTTTTTACAGGGATGGGATCTACAAAAGTTTCAAAACGCAGTTTGTTGTTACTGGGCACTACTGCTGCAAAACGAGGAAATTTCCACGTTTTTGCATGGATAGGATTTACACATGACTCAAAACACTGTTTGTTGTTACTTGGTTCTACTGCGGCAAAAAACGAGGAAATTGCCTCGTTTTGACAGGGATGGCTACAAAAGTTTCAAAACGCAGTTTGTTGTTACTTGGCACTACTGCTGCAAAACGAGGAAATTTCCTCGTTTTTATACACATGACTCAAAATACAGTTTGTTGTTACTTGGTTCTACTGCGGCAAAAAAAGAGGAAATTTCCTCGTTTTTACATGGATATCTACAAAAGACTTAAAACACAGCTTGTTGTTACTGGGCACTACTGCTGTAAAACGAGGAAATTTCCTCGTTCTTCCATGGATAGGATTTACACATGACTCAAAACACAGTTTGTTATCACTTTTACTGGGCACTTCTGAGGCAAAACGAGGAAATTTCCTCGATTTTACATGGATCGGCATAACTGCGGCAAAACGAGGAAATTTCCTCGCCTTTTGTACATGTACTTTAATTTGATTGTGTTTGTTCATTGTACATACCTTTTAATAATAAATATTGATACAATATATTGTTTTACGTTGTTGTTACTGGGCACGACTGCTGCAAAACGAGGAAATTTCCTCGTTTTTGCATGGATAGGATTTCCACATAACTCAAAACACTGTTTGTTGTTACTTGGCACTACTGCTGCAAAACGAGGAAATTTCCTCGTTTTTATGCCATGAAAGTGCGAGGAAATTTCCACGCTCGTATTAATGTGGCCTCTGCATGGAGCATATTTTAGCTCTTGGATAGCACGTTTTTTTGCAAAGTGAAAATTGGGCGGTGTTTATTTGCATTTTTACCCTATATAAAATGCTCATTTATATAGTGAAAAAGGGATTTTATTGGCAAATCCCTTTTTATTCTGGCGCCTCTTTTATATAGTTAAGTTAATTAATAAAATCCGATACAGAATTGTCACCAAAACCGTTAAAGCATACACGTACAGATACAGCTAATTCAAATGTCAAGCATGAATATAATTAACTTGATTAATTTCACTAATCTATCCTGTATTCATATATTCCTAGTTGTTTAATGTTAAAATAATACATTATCCTATTTCAATTCTTCCCCCTTAATGATTTAAAGTTTGAGTCAATATATATATTCTTAGGTTAGACATGTCATGAAGAAAGTTAATACATAATTCATGGAGGTCATAGCCTTTATTCAAAAGAATGTTATTTAAACTTTTCATCATTATTCATTTGAGAAAATGATGGAATAATAACACTTATTTCCTGAAATAATTATTTCTGAATGAATTTATCAATGTGCAAGTCATTAAAAAGTGAAATTCATTTTCAACCTCTGAATTACATAACAAACATATTCTATCATGAGAGTAGTATACAAAGTGAAGGTACAGGTGCAGTTTTTTTGAGGGACGTCTTATGCAACGAGTCAGTAAATTTATCAGCCTGCAAGCAAACCAACACATTTAAAACTCGTTACAACCCCGCTCAAAGAAAACTCCCCCAATACTCCCAGTTTATAAACTATTTATAAATAATTGATACTTTTTTAATCAACCCCAAATAAAACAACTGTAGATCGGGTAATCAATATCTTTCAAACCCAGCACCGCAGATGATTTTAGTCTCGGCTGTTAAACAAATTCGGAACCCATGTTTGCTACTTTTTGGAAGGGTGCAACTTTTTAAATCACACTATTATATCTTGAATGTCCTTAAACAGTACCCAACTATTAAAATCCTCATTGTAACCTTTCCATTCAGTCAATGCTTGTTTCTTTTTGTAATCACGTCGTACTACTTTTTCAATTCTGGATATTTTTTGATCCGCTTTTAACATTTCCAATTCCTAGAAGCTTCCATCAATGTTTTGGTTGTTCAAATATTTTATTTTGTACGTCACAGAATTTGTATATTGAATGTCATCAATAACAAATATTTCTTCAGTCCAATTTGGAGTATAACCTTTTTCAAACGTTCTTTTATACTTACTAATTCTAACCTTGTCTCCTATTTTGAACTTTGGCAAAGCTTTATTAATTTGAATCTTTCCATACAAGTTGAAATACACTATTTCTTTATTTTTCTCATCACTGGCCTCAATCGGCATCATTTTAATACTCCGGTGTTTTGTATTATTGTATTTGTCAACCATCGTCTGTATCACGTCTAAATATGTATTTGTGTTGTTCGCTGTAAAATATTTCCACATCCTCTCTTTCAATGTCCGGTTAAATCGTTCAATTACTACAGCTTTCCCGAAATTAAACGTGTGATACGTCCTGATAGTATTATCATCAAGAAATTGCTTAAACGTCCTGTTATAAAACTCCACACCCTGATCAACCTAGAGCAATTTACAATGTCTCCCTGCACTTATAATCTTTTGGAAAGCTTTTGTAATTTCTAAACCAGTTTTATTTGGAACTGGCATAACCCAAGCAAATTTACTAAATACATCAATAGCAGTGAGCAGGTATTTGACACCTTTATTATATTTTGAAAACGACTGCATATCAACCAAATCAGCCGACCATATTTTATCTATTTCATTAACAATCACACGGCTTTGAGTGAACTTTCTTCGTATAGGTTTATGAAGCTCATCGGCTAGCTTATCAGTCCATCTCAACGCCTTTTCTTGTTATTTGACTCTCCAAGTCCTAGTTTATATGTTGCACTAATAACGAGCTTGACTATCAAATTCTTAGCGATCTTTTCTCCAAGTGATTTGGATTTGCTCGTTTTCAAACCAGCCAGCATATTTTTATCACATATTGATTTATTACTAGGACTTTTTTCATAACAATAATCGTGATCTTTACAAATAGCATCTAATTCATTTGATGGTTTTCCACTGTCAAGCGAATTACCTGGACCACAAAATTTATAACCAGGAAGCGTTAACCCCTTTTTGGGTAGCAAAGGAATCAAAGCTTTATGGATATCAATGTTTCCACCTTGTGTGCTTTTAACAAATTGCGTTTTAGTAATACCACAAGAAGCGCATGTTGCTTTTAGCATTCTTCTACCATTTTTTGTTAGAATATACTGAGGATTAACATTTTCATTAATTATCTTTTCTTTCACGCAGAAACTCATATATAATATATGATTAGACTAAACTTTGTTTTTCAAAATATGATCGTATTATGTTTTCATTTTCCACAGGTTTGTAAGGTTTTAATATTTTATAAAGAATATTGTACACACTGTTTCCTTCTTGCAACTTTTTGACAAAGTACAGACAGAAGTATCCCCAAAAGGATCTCTACTGAGAATAAATTACAAACAGACTTAAATAACATAAATAAATGGTGCACTATAAATAACATTGTTTAAATCCTACAAAAACAACATGTATTCTATTAGGTTCAAAATATAAAATAAATCATTCTCGAAAACTCACACTTTCGATAGATAATTGCCTGATACAATCAGTGTCTTCTCAAAAACGTCTCGGAATTACAATAGATCAACATCTAAAGTGGGATGTTCTGATAAGCAAAGTCTGTAATCATATATCGAGTAAATTTGATTATCCTCTGGAGTAATTGTACTAACTCAAATTTTACAAAGGTTGTTACTTTACAAAAAAGCATTGCACGCTGGATTTTGATAAAACCTTTACATACACCTTCTGCAAATCTTTTCGGTGAGTTAAATTGGATGTCATTTGAACAAAATGTAATTTCAAGTAGATGTTTTAGTTTATAAAGCAATTCATAATCTTACACCAATATACATAAGTAAATTCCTAACATTTTCTGAAAATCACAGCTATAATTTAAGATCATGCATTAAACATGACATTAAACATCCTAAATCCGAATATTTAAAACAATCTTTTACCTATGTTGCCATGCAGATTTGGAATTCAATCCCAGAAAATATCCGTTTCTATTTATGCTTTCAAATACAATTATAAACTATTTCTATTTCAAGAAAACAGGTGTTCTGCTCATATTAAGTTGTGTTAATAGTGAATACTTGTTTTGCATGCCAACTTGTAACATAGTATTAATGTTACGTGCATGTATTCACTTGCTATTGTTTATAAGTTGTTGTTATTAGAAGGCCACATGGAAGATAAGTGTTGTGCAATTGTTTGTATAATCTTAATGAGTTGTACCTTCATGAAATAAAGAATTTATTATTATTATTATTATTACTATTATTATATAATCAACAGTTGATATGCAAAAAACAATTTGCTTTATACACGTACAAAAAAGTTAGGAAGTAATAATAACAATAAGCAGGAATTTGTCTGCTAACCAGTAGGCCTTATTGCCTACTGACCGTTCCAAGTCGGTAACCCTGTCTTCACCTCCCTTTCTATTGTTTTGTGTCTCTTTCATTGTATTGTCAAGTCCTTGTTTGCAGTACAATGTGGACCTACGATGCCATTGCGCTCGGACGCTGTGGTTTCTATAGGACCCTATATCTCATTTTTACTTTTATCTAAATGTTTGGCATAATATTGCCTTGGCTGTGTTAATGCATGTTTTATAATGGTAATACTTAGAGACATTATTTACAATTTTACTACTTTCCAATTAATCAAACTGTTAAATACAGTTGATTATGTTGCACCGTCAACGGGCGCAAAACATATCCCGCTAGCAAATGCCCATCTGTCGTCTGGCCCGATAACGGAGGTTGACGTTTATTATTGATAGTTCTATCGTCGGCCCCGATGACGGATGCTGACGTAATAACAACGTAAGACTGACTGTTATACAACTGCTCGCACTATTCTGGGTGTAGTTTACATGTTCAGTCTATTACTGAGAACGAACATATCTGTAACTCAGCCATGACGTTGACTCAAGGACACGTAACTGTAAATATATAAGAAACACTGCAGAAAGAGAAAATGTAGGGAGGGTAGGGTGGGATTTATCTTAAATCGAGTTTAAATGACCTTATAAACATTATTTTGAGAGCAAAACTATTTACCTTACCGTTTTCAGAAGGACGTCCAGTGATCTCCCTTGAGTATTACTGAACATGCTCTCACGAGTCGCCTCCCTTATAATGAATATAATGAGGACCTGGAAGGGTATTTCATCTTTTCCCAAGTGCATAAAGGTTTTAATCTTTATGCGATTATAACTTATATTATACACTTACGAAAACATTAGGAAGTAATAATAACAATAAGCAGGAATTTGTCTTACTTTTATCTAAAAGTTTGGCATAATATGACCATGGCTGTGTTAATACATGTTTTATAATGGTAATACTGATAGACATTATTTAAATAATAATTATATTACTTTCCAATTAAGCAAACTGTCAAATACAGGTGATTATGTTGCTCCGTCAACGGGTGCAACACATATCCCGTTAGCAAATGCCAAAATGGTTCCCGAGTGAAGTAATTACTATGAAAATGAGGGGAACTTCCGCCACGCGTGCTAGCTACATCCTGGCAGAGACATGGAATCTAAATCACAACCATGGCCCATTTCAACCCATAATGAGGAAGCATTGGACATTGTTGTAGCTAACCAATTAAGAGCCCCGGATAATGTGTTTAGCATGTCATAGCCCAATTGTGATGTGTGTATCATCATTTTCGGCGAACATAACGCGTGTTTCGATAATCCTCCGTTTGTAATAATGGTACGTAGACAACTGTTTATTATGTTCCTAGTCTTATTTGCAATAATAGTATCTGAGACCAGACAAGACCAAGAATGTGTTGGGCATAAGCTGAATTAAACTGTTAAACAGCTTTTTCCTATCCCACGTTATCTCTACACTAGGTTTTGAACCTATGTCATTACCACCGCGATGTAAAATTGAAATGTTGGGTGGTGTTTCATTCAACTATAATAAAGTTTTGATTTTTTCCCCTTCAAATCTGCAATCCTCATGCCTGCTTTTAACTCCCATAGGATACTCCCGTTAACAGCACGGAGACCCAAGTAAACCCCATCTGGGTTATGAATAGCACGCTGTAATGCATCCCATAAAATTGATGATTCCATCATCCAGACTTTGAGTTTGGAGTGTGAACCTAAACGACTTGAGTACATTTAGAACGCGTACCCGTCTTGTACATGCATGTTATTAAATTGGAAACAATTATGACTCCATAAATCGTTTATTAGCATAGAAAATAAAGATGGAAAGCGTTTCTCTAGTTCCATCTAGGTATATATTAGCTGTACATTGTCCAATATGACTCATATACATCTATATTGTTGCTAGGCCCGTAAACGTGTCCTTTTAGTAGTGTATAGATATGTATTATTGTTATTACACTTTGTATAACATTATCATTATATCATTATCACACTTTGCACTAGGGCCGGTAGTAGTGTATGACCACAAGTGATAGATATATATTATTGTTATTACACTTTGTATAACATTATCAATTATATCATTATCACACTTTGCACTAGGGCCGGTAGTAGTGTATGACCAGAAGTGATAGATATATATTATTGTTATTACACTTTGAATAACATTATCATTATATCATTATCACACTTTGCACTAGGGCCGGTAGTAGTGTATGACCACAAGTGATAGATATATATTATTGTTATTACACTTTGTATAACATTATCATTATATCATTATCACACTTTGCACTAGGGCCGGTAGTAGTGTATGACCACAAGTGATAGATATATATTATTGTTATTACACTTTGTATAACATTATCATTATATCATTATCACTCTTTGCACTAGGGGCCGGTAAAGGATCTCTAGTGCTGTGTTAAAATGTGCTTGGTCTAATTTCAGATCGCCCGGTCGATTCATTAAACTATTTGGGTGATCCTTTTTTTTTCTCTTTTAATCTCTTCATTTTCATTATCATTATGACATTATCATTATCATTATAACGGATCTCTAGTGCTGTGTTATAATTAATGGCCTACATTCGGATCGCCTGGTCGATTCATTAAACAATTCGGCTGATTCTTTTTTTTTTTCTTTTTTTTTTTCTCTTTATTTTTTCATTATCATTATATCATTATCACACTTAAGTTGCACTAGAGGCATATAACCTTCAGTAGGGCAGTCTGTAACTCATACGGATTCTTAGTATGAAAACTGGTCTGTGAATTTCTAATATATATGTTTTTTGTGTTTTTTTTGTTTGTTTTTTTAGTTAAGTGTATACACTATTAATATCACAACCAGTAACGGTAACTTAACAAATGTATGAGTTGTACGACTTGGATCGCCAACGGCCCTGCCAATTCTGAATGAGCGGGACTTCAAGCTTTGGTTGCTAAAACCTGCCAATCGGAGAGACTTCTTTAAAACAACATTAAACTGGAATGTTGCAAGTGGGCTTCCATCAAAGTGACAAAACAGAGACCCACGAGTTTGTGTTCTATGTTTCATAAAAATAGGAAAGATATAAAAATAGGACAGGAAAAGTAGCATTCAATGACGACATTCAGCCATAAGACACAAAAACAAACACGCAAACAGACAAATGAGAAGGCAAAAGTAATAAAATATCCAAACGACATCACAACACAAAAGGGTTGACATTAGGGCTTCCGCCTTGGAACGGTCAGTGGACAAAAAGGCCACTGGGGGTTTAAACCAGGTTCTAGGGTGCACCAAACCTCACACTTACCCTATTGTCATTCCAATTAAACGGGACAGTGTAAGTAAAGAAATCCCCGCCATGATATATTCTCTAACCAACAAGGCAGCGTTAACAGGCAATATAAGAAAAACACCTAGATGCTCGTGTATGTCTAAATACAAAAAAAACAAAAGTCAAGAAAGCCACAATGAAGGTACTCGATGACTTGACAGAAGCCAGAGCAACAAGAGAATAAACCATTGAGGGCAACAATTGCAAATGGTCGTAACAAAATTGGTTTTCCTCAGATATCGGAATGTCTAATGAGGTACCTACATTCCTCTGATCAGATTTTGATGCTTTCAAGTGAAGTCTAATGGTCTCCGTGCCTAAAATTAAATCGTCAACACTTAAGACAGGTATTTAAGCATTCTTATTGGGTAATGCAAACTCACCTACTCTCAGTAGTGATACATCAGCAAGAGAAAAGGCTGCTGCAAACAACATACTTTCATACTGAGACCTGCAAACTAGATCTAAGGCCGGTATCAATTTTGCCAAAACTGCATGAGTGATGGGTCGCCTATTATCATCGCTTTTCCTGCACCTACGCCATCCTTCAAGCATGCTTTTGACCATGAACTGCTTAGTATATATGGAAAGTCATCTGATTTGTTGACATAGCTGATTCCAGAAATGTGACAGATGACTGTGGAATGAGAATACTGCCTCAGTGACATGAATGCAGTTTACTATGTTATGACTTGCAATGGAGGAGGCCAGGAAAGGGTTAACTTCATATCCTTACGAAAGCTATCAAAAGAGTAGATGCCAGCTTGGTAATTCTTACGTGTATTTTCCAACATGAGGCCTGGATGAGACAATATATTTCTTGCTGAATAGTTTGTGAAACGCTTCCGTACTTTGCATGGGTATTTGGAAGCGTGGCTCGGTAACAGATGTCCCAATATCTGCCATTGAAATCGATTGATAGCATCACATATCACGTTGCCCATTATATATTTAGCTTTAATCTGAATGTTGTTGAACAGAAGTGTAAGCATCAAGTGCCCCACTAAATACATAAGACTTTATGTTTTGAGGATTTCTTGTTGATTATCTCTACAAGGGCCATGTTACCGGATGTGATAACTATGTTTTTTTTTGTTGTTGATCATTTGCACGTGGAGAAGGCCAGTATAATAGGGACAAACTCCAGGTAAGTGATGTCTTTGAACAACTCTTCACCCCAAGATGTAGGCGATTTGAAAACAGACCATGTCCCTTTTCAATATGCTCCAAAACCGAGGTCTTTATTCCCTGCCGAATCTGTATATAGTTCTAGAGCTTCATCCATAACCCAATCTTTTTTGTTAACATATTAACTCCATTTTAGCCTTCGAGGAATGTTAGTAATACATTGGCATCTTCCTACGGAATTCCGTTAGGGCCATCGCCTTTCAATGCGTTGATCTGAAACGCGATACTCGATAGTACGATGATGAAAACGCGAAATCACGAAACTACGATAACGAAAACGCGATAACACGATGATGATAACGCGATACTACGATAACGAAAACGCGATAATACGATAGTACGATGATGATAATGCGATATACTATCGTGTTTTCACCATCGTACTGTCGCGTTTTCACCATCGTAATATCGTGATATCGCGTTTTCGTTATCGTAGTATCGTGATTTCGCAATTTCATTATCGTACTATCGAGTATCGCGTTTCAGATCAACACATTAAAAGGCGATGGCCCAAACGGAATTCCGTATCTTCCCGCATACCCTCGTTGACCCTTATGAAATGATGTGGTTTTTTAGCACGAGTCATGACATCATAATTTCTGCTATTAAATGCCCTATCGGTCGGAGAATTGCTTTAGCGATAAAATTTAAGAGTCCATACAAATTCAATAACCTTTTTATTGTATACTTTCATATTGTTTTCGATCAATGCTAATTGTATGACTATTACTTTTCATTATATTTGTGTTATTTTTATAGCTTTCGATAGAATTCCTATAATGTCATTCAGTTTCATTTTGTGTGGATGATTATTTTACGCGAAAACGACGTCGACGTTGGATGACGTCATTAAAAACGTCAAGCAATTTTCTAACGTTTGTTTACCACTCGATAACATTAAAAATAGTGGGTGAGTGACCATTTCAATTATTTTATCAATTTCTGCAACAAAAGGTTGAATAAAAACACGTCGTTTTTTGTTGTTGACACTATAGGCAGGATTCCGTTCTTTTAATTGAAAGTAGTTCCTTATTTCTATTTCGCGGCTCTTAGCAAGCGCGAGAAAAAGTTCCGGTGTAATAGCAATGTGTGCAATATCGTAGAATATTGCACACTTAGTTTAATGCAAACTAAACGGGACAATATGAAAGTATACAATAAAGCCCAAGCCTTGGATTATTCGGACGGCATTATCAAACTGTGACTATTGCACATGACTGTATCCCGGGTTAATGAAATCATTTACACTGTTGCCTACTGGGTATGACAAGTGAGTGATTATTCTCCATCCGCCAGTGTTCTTTGGCACTAGGCCTACAGGATTAATTCTAAGATTTGATAGTGGGGTAACAGGGAAGGGATCAATAATTCTACCTTGTAGCATATCTGTTTATAGTATTTAGTATTTCATCCAATTTTTGGTGATATTTTCTGCCAGAAACTAAATTGTTAGAAAAAAATAGATGTAACGAGGACCACTATATTGCAGTTTGAAACCATGTTTAAAACCGTCCAAGTAGATATTCAGCGTCAACTTTGTTAGGGGTAGAGTGAGTGACTGTTTTCGATATTTACGAGGTCAATTGGAGTTTTTACCTAGCTCCCATAAAACTTCCATTGCGTATTTTGGAACCCTGGGTGCTGGACGTTGTTGTCCAGGCCTGAAAGAAACAGGTGACCTTATGGGTCTAACCTAATTTCTCGGTGACTGGAAGCGAACACATGGCGTATACTGATAATTAGTAGCATTGGTAGTACTGTTATGGCAGTACATCGCAGATTGTGTTTTCTTGGCATTTCATGCATAATGGACATGATGGACAATAATGGAATTAATGGACAATATTTTTGAACGTGAAACACTTATATTAAAGGGCAAAGTTGACCCCAGTGTCACCATTCAAACAAACTTGATGGCGTGACCATATGGGCTCTAGTGTAAATACAAAATATTAAACCTTTGACTCTTGTAGTTTCAGAGAAGATGATTTGTAAAGTGTTTCCCTATGTAAAACTGTGACCCCTTGGGGCGCGGGCAAAGTTTACCCCAGGGTCACCATTATCGAACAAATTTGGTAGAGGACAATAGCTGATGGTAAATACAAAATATTAAACATTTGGCTATATAGTTTCAGAGAAGGGTTTTTCCCTATATACTATGTAAAAACTGTGACCCCTGGGGCGGGCCAAATTTGACCTCAGGGTCACCATTGAACAAAGTTGGTAGACGGATCCAAAAGCTGATAAAATATTAAACTTTATCTCGGGTACTTTCAGGGAAGAAGAATTTGAAATTCTTCCCTATAACCTATGTAAAAGGAGTATGATAATGGACCTTTGAAACTGCCGAGCACGACACATACCAAAAATTGCAGGTCTCGGTTTGATTGAGACTGTTCATGAGCGATAGTGAAAATATGCTAGCTACCGCTCACGCCCGTCTAGCCCCGGGTTGAGCAGAACTCAATATTCCATAAAGAATCAACAGTACAGAATAATTTAACCATCCCGAAGATGGCAAGCATGTGGCGGTGGATATAGCAATATTTGTATCTTTATTTCATCCCTATATCCAGCGGCGTATGGTCCCAGGATCTAATAAAATTGTTATCACTGAAGAGCTGGAATAAACAAACAGGAATTTCAGTTGGAGCAGCGGTTATGAAACCTGCGTATCACAAGTAACAGGTCACCAAAGACTAAATTAAAAAGCAGACAACATATCCTCTCTAAATCAGAGGCCATAACTTCCGGAGTTACTCGCTCCATCTGGCTAGTTTTCGAACTTCTCCGAGATTTAAACAAAATATTAAAAATCTGATATGTTTGTGTAAAGATCGGATGAAAAATAAAGGCCCTTTCGTCATAACGAGGCAAACTATATCATTTTTAACTCGAACTCCAGAGTTACTAATCCGATCTGGGTGGTTTTGGAACTTATCCGAGGATTTCACCCATATTAGTAAAGATTGGTAAATATTGTATGAAAAATGAAGGCCCCTATCGTCTTAACAAGGAAAATATAGCATTTTAACTAAATATAGGGCCATAACTCAGAGTTACTGTTTGAACTGGCTGGTTTTCATATTAATCCGAGCTTTCATTGATATTAGACAACCTGGTAATAGTTTGGTAAAAATCGGAGGGAAAATGAAGGTCCTATCGTTTTAACGAGACAAAAGCATCCCATTAAGCTCTGCTCTGGCCAATCGAGCCAGTAGAGGCTAAAAATAACCTTGTATTCATTGTATAACATCTTGACGAAAATTGTCAGTGTATATATAATGTGTTCGGCTTTACCATGCTTTCCCATTCCTTCGTCCATGTTCTGTCTGGTGGTGTTAATTATTATACTAAATTCAACCATTTGCCCTACAAATACTTCATAATTCATGGAAATATATAAGACAATTCGTTCTATGTATGACAGCTGTCCAAAGTCATGCATTAAATACTGGCGGTTCCTGTGCTCAGATTTATTCGAGATTTCAGTCGTTTAAAGCAAGGGGAGATAATGTCTCTGATCATGTTTGCATTGTTTATTGAAGAGATTTAGAGTTATAGATTTGTAAAATAGAAATAGATAGTGGTTTATCATTAGACGGATATTTCTTTAATTTGTACTGCCTTTTTTGCTGATGATATGGTGTTAATAGGTAATACTCCGCAAGATCTGCAAGTGAGATTAAATCGTCTATATGAATATTGTGAAACTTGGGGCCTGGAAGTAAATACTGAAAAAAACAAAGGTTATAGTTTTTCGTAAATGAGGGGAGAGAAAAACGTTGATGAGACATTTTCCTTATAACGGAGGCATTATTGGAGGTTCTTTGGTGATTTTAATTATCTGGAATTGTATTTAACAACACTGGTCTTATACTTATAAATCAACAGGCTGTGTGCGGTAAAGCATTAAAAGCTACGAATCTTTTAACTGCAAACATATCGAAAAACTGAACTTCAACCCTAAAACATCCCTTCAACTTATGTGATGCTTTTGTCTCATCAATACTCAATTACGGCTGTGAAGTGTGGGGTTTCACAAAATCGAAGGAGATAGAGAGAATTCGTCTCAAGTTTTGTAAAAACATTCTAGGAGTAAAACTGACAACGAGTAATGCTGGTTAACGGTTTACGGTGAATTGGGCGTCATCCATCTATTTATCACAAGATATACTAGAATAGTTAGATTTTGGTTGAAATTAGTTACAACAGAAAATATAATAGTTATCATCTATATATTAATCTTCATTATCTGATAGTGAAAATGGTTCTAACAATTGGTTATTCAATGTAAAATATCTGCTTAATACGTTACGGCTTTATGTATGTTATGGTATGATCCTTTAAAGAGTGAACCATCAACTTTTTGTATCTAGCTTTAAACAGAGGTTGGTGGATGGCTTTATTCAAAAATGAAAATCTGATCCACAAGAAAATAGAGTATTATCAAGTTTGTATAGGACATGTAAAGATAATTTTGAGTAATGAAAATTAATCTGAATATTTTATGTACAAAACGATTACGAAGTGTTTTTACTAAATTACGTTTATCTCTTCGCATAGCTTAAGAATTATGCAACACATAGGATTGAAAGAAAATGAAAGAGTTTGTCCAATCAAGTAATTCACACTAAATTGAAGACG